>JZKD02S1173527.1:116921-160583 GCA_000966675.3 Picea glauca | reverse complement strand
TTGCCAGTGTTCATATAAGTTTCATCATTTTTCGCAAGAGTCTTAACACCATCAGTTGCATTATCGTACCCTTTTGAGTAAATCAAGCCAGTAAAAAGAACGTTATTTAAAATTTACTAGACTTTATGTTTGTAGGGTCCATCAACTAGACTAGGCTACAGCCTTGATTTAGGTTGGAGAGTAAACTCTTCAAGGCTATAAAACAAACATACGATTCTATGCTAGGGAGTGTCAAAGTCTAGTATCGTGAAATTTATCCAGGACCCCCCTCTAACACAGGGGATAAACATGAGGTTGTGTGAAGAAAGGTAGCAGAGATAACCCCTCCAAAGCTGGACCAATCATAGTGGAGAACACATATAGAGGGCTTGTCTAGGGATTTCGACGATTGCATTTTCCATGGAGCTTTGTGGGTCTCGAATCCATTCGAGGTCCTCAGTTGTCTTCCTGACCACTTTCCTTTGATACCCTTGATAGTTTTCGAGCTTGATACCCTTCTCATTGTAGTCTACTTGACTTTCAACTGTCCCTGCCTGGTGATTGTTCATGAGCTGGCAACCTAGTTGTCTTTATTTTAGGGACTTACACAGGTGACCATAGGGGTATACTATAGTACCTAGGGCAGACATCGGGACACACTTTACAGAGTATACCCATAGGGTGATTCCATATTTGAGTTGCACTTGCACCGGTAAGTTTCTCTAGTGTTGGTTGGTGTAATTGTTCTTCCAACTAGTTAGTCGTTTCCTTGATTTTCCTTTAGGAACTTTTAGTGTGTGCTCTGTGCTCCCTAGTTTTCCATAATGAGTTAGTCAATTGTTGATTTGGGTCTCTGACCTAGGGTGGTAGACTGCCCACTCCACCATTTGAGAGGAATTTTCAGTCTTCCTCTTAGAAACGTGGAGCTGCCTCTTTATAGGCGTTGTTTTGATAACACTGGTTCGCCAGAGTCAGTGTGTGAGACTTTTACGGACTTGAACGATCCCAAAAAGGGAGAACCTATGCATAAGATCTTCATGGATAAAGTTCTCGACGATACCAACCAAGTATCCCCTTCACAAGAGGATTCTTGTGCTTTTCCCTTCTTTGGAAATGTTGGTGTCCCTTTAATGGCCACTTTGTACATTCCTGGGTTGAATGTGGGACTATCGGTTTGGTTGGATACCATTCCAAATGTCCTGAATGCTCTTGATGCTTCTCAATTAAGCACCTTAATTCATGGGAACCCTATTGAGGTTTCTTCGTCAAAAAAGTCTTCTCCTCCTCCTTCTCCTGCCTCTAGTGAAAGTACATTTACTAGTAACTAGAAGTCTAAACGAAATAGAAAGAGGAAAAATAGGAAGAATAAATCACCAACCTCTGCAAGTCATGTTGGAGATAGGTCGACAACCTCTGCAAGTCATGTTGAAGACCAACACCCAGCCTTTGCAAGTTATGCTGGGGGAAATCACCCACCCTATGCAAGTCATGCTGGGGAAAAGAGTCCAGTCACTACTAGTGATACTGGTCATAGGTCTGTAGCCTTTGCGAGTTAAGTTATCGACCCATCACCAGCCTCTGCAAGTCATGTTGGAGATGTACAACCAGTCATTGTTAGTCATGCTGGGGGCATCGATTCTGTTGAGAAACCTATACGGATAGGATGTAAGCCTAAGTTCCCTTGTAAGATTTGCAAGGGAGATAACCTTACTCATTTGTGCCTTGGCATTCCAGAGGTACAAAGATTGTGGTCCCTATCTGCAAGCTCCTCTAATTCTGAGTCTTCTCGAGTTTCCTCACAGTCTATTCAACCTTTGGTTGAGAAAGTGGTCACATCGATACAGTCATTGGCTGATCCCAATAATCTTTTGAGGGGTGAGGTGCCTTTAGACCTTGTACTCTCTCAGCCTATTCAACCATTGGTTGAGAAAGTGGTCATGCCGATGCATTCATCAACTAATCCCACTCCTCTTTTGAGGGGTGAGGTGCCTTTAGACCTTGTAGTCTCTCATCCTTTACAACCATTGGTTGATAAAGTGGTCATGTCGATGCAGTCATCGATTGATCCCATTCCTCTTTTGGGGGGTGAGGCGCCTCTAGACCATGTAGTCCTACATCCTATTCATCCATTGGTTGAGAAAGTGGTCATGTCGATGAAGTCATCAGATGATCCCACTCTTCTTTTGGGGAGTGATGTGTCTACCGACTATGTTTTTAGCATTTCCAGTTCAATACTTCCAGAACAAGGGGGCATTCCGCTCATTCTGAGCACACCCCCTCCAAGCCCTAGGATGGTTTCCTTTGATTTGAATGACCTTGTTGAGCCTTGTCTTCCTTCCTCCACACCCTTTCAAATAAGGGTTGAAGTGAGTTTAACAAACAGTTATCGATGTATTGTGGATGAAGGAGCCTCTGTAAGTATTTTATCCTCCTCAGTTTGGAAAGTCTTGGGATCTCTCGAGATTTTGTCTTCTTCGCATGAATATTTGGGGGTTCTTCCTCAGTTACCTATCTCATTAGGTGGAAAGACTGTCCTTGTTGATGTTATAGTGGTGCAAGGCCCGTTAGATTTCAATATTCTTTTTGAGTGTGATTATGTATATGGTATGAACGCTGTGGTATCTACTCTCTTCCACGTGATGCATTTCCCTCACAATGGAAGTATTGTCACTATTGACCAACTGGCATCTGATAATCACCATCCTAATTCAGATTTATTTCAGACTACCCCTTTATATGTTCCTAGCGTTCGTGTAGACGCTACCTTTCCACGGGTTAATTATGTGGCATCTTATCCTCGGTGTTCAATTGCTTATGAGAAGGAGCCCGTGGAATCATGTTTTCTTTCTCGAGACTTGGAATCAACAATTGATCCATTGGTGTATCTAATGGGGGCATAGGAGCCCTTGCTTCCCCCTCTTGGTCCAAGTGGGCTTGAGTATCCTTCTGAGTCTGATCTCTTTGTTAGTAGATCCTCAAGCCCTCATGATCATGATTCTTCGCTAATAGACTCTGCTATTTTTTCCCAGAACCTCCATCGTCATATGGAGTATGGTAAATTTACTTCACCCTTTGGGACTATCAACCTTCGTTTGCGTGATTTCTTGGAGTTTGAATTTCCTTCAGATGAGGCTATCCTAGAATCCATGACTACGATTTCTATACCGCAGGAGGACTTACACTGTGCTTTGTGTTTTCTTCCCTTTTGGGAGAATTCCCAAGTTGACTATCGAAGAGACTCTTGGTCTGAGCCTAACAGTGGGCTCTACCTGAACCATTTTCATACTTGAGTCATAGCCCCCAACGGGTCTTCTTTTAAGCCCTTTTCAGACCCTTTAAACATGAAAATATTGTCGAGCGATCTTGTGGCCTTTCATGCTCGTTAAATTGAAATTTGAAGTCACGTCTATCTTACAGTAGTTTACCCATTTTTTGGTCCATACGGTCGACTGTACGAACAAAGGTATACTCTAAGGAACTTCAGTTCTCTAGAAGAGTACTCTCAGGTATCATTTTAACCCTTTTTCGGGCCCGAGGGACTAAATATACAAGAAAGGAACCCCCACAGAGTCCATAGTCAAGCTCTTTTTAGACTCCCTAAAATTGAAAAGATCGTCGAGTGACATTATTCTTTCACACTTGTTAAAATGGTCCAGAAGAACATTCCTGACGGATTCCATAGTTAAGATTTTTTCAAACTCCTTAAAAATCAAAAAATGGCCAAGTGATCTTGTCTTTATCACACTCGTTAAAATGGGTTTGAATAAATGTCTTTTCGGTGCTAGTTTACCCCTTTTGCGAATCGACTAGACTACCTTCGAAAAAGGTACCCCAGTGGAGTCTCATTTTACATTTTTTTAGGCTCTCTAAATATGAAAAACCACTGAGATTACCTTCTCAGGGCTCGTTAAATTCATATCGAAGGACTTTACCATTGTGTGTTGCATTAATCGCATTTGCATACCCACGTCTTTGGCCTAATTCCAGCTCCATGTTGCTCTCAACTGAATCATCTAAAGCATGCCTTATACGCAAGCCCTGTAGCACTTTGCCTCTATGTCTTGACACCTTGGGGCCCTGGAGGATTTTTCTCAAGTGTCCTTACTTTGAACATCAGTCTTGTCCCTGTGCCCTGAACTTGTATGTTTGCAACACTCGTTCCTCCTTTGTAATGTAACATTCTTTTATTATTTTTCCAAAATTATTAAAAAAGACAAAAAAAATCAAATATACCCCAAAAAGAGGAAGGGAAAAATATTTTCTTTATTGGCAGCATAATGAGTCTCCCTTGGATAGAGCACATCTGTCTGTTTTCTCATCAAACTCTAGGATTTAATTTGACCTTAGGAAGCTATTCTCGCTACATAGAGTTCTGTCCTCCTCTATTTGGTTATTCTTCCAAACATATGGAGAGTTTGTGTTGCCTCATGCCTTATAAACTTATGTTAATGCTATGTTGAATGTCCAATCAAATCTTTGTTCGAAATCAATGAAGCCTTCAGTCTGATCATCAAGATTCTCTAGTCCATGACCGACGAGCCGTCAAAGACCTCTGGGTAGTGAAGTCGTACACTCATATTACACTCCTACCCGAGTTTTGAAGATTTTGAAGTTGTTGCTCGAGATCTAAAGACCTCATCTCCAGCCATCAGGCCTTATCAACTTATAAGAAGATGGATACTCTACATGTATATCTTTTTGATTTCAAAATGTAGCTTCGTTGTGTATTGTTCACGACTACACTTTATATAGTTATATGACATGGATCTACAGTGTATTTGATTGGTAGCCATGATTTTAGTTTATCTCGAGCATGGTTATGACCACCTCAATGAGACAATTATTAATTTGCAGATGACACCTCCCGATTTATGGTCCCTGGGCTCACTTGTTCGGCACATTGGTGAAGATTGTTAATGTATTTCGGCCATCAAATGCTCTTCTGACCTCACACATTAGGGGGCATCAATTCTGTTGTGAGTGGGAAATCCCTCTATGGACTAGCACTTAGGGTTTTATCATGCATGCAAAAAAGACCTAAAGATTCCTACTTTCTACCGTCATCCCAGACCTAATCCCCATTATTCTTAAGCAAATACGTAGTTAAGAAGATCAAGTGAGCATACCTTATTTCAGACATTTGATATCGATCTTTATTCACACTTGATAACTCTTTGACTACAGCTCTCCTCCCAAGGCTGACCTGCATTCACACCAGACAAACAAAGAAATCCACATGTATTTGATCTACATATTAATGGGTTAGAGATTCAATCAACATGTATGCAATAAACCATGAAAACCTCATATGGTGGGACGGGAAAAGTACTTCTTTATTATTAACTTCAATAAATCAACTTACAATGATGAAGCCGACCACTGCTCCACAAACGTGGTCTTGGGATCCTCTTCAAATGTTCTCCAACTTCTTTTCTCTATACTTCTCTTTGCACAATGATGGCTAAAGGTTGGGATAAAGGGAATGTGAAATCGGGTATAGTGATAAAGGGAAGCTAGGTATTTGGTCAAACTTCCAGCCATGCATGGCCGAAAGGTTTAGTTAACTTACCCAAAGTTGTGTGTTCCGTCAACAACTTTCCTTTTTTCTTGCTTTTGTAGGTACACGTGGGTTGTCTTGGGTCAGCTAGCGTGTACACGCATGCATTAATGGAGCAGGGTGCATGGGCCTTTATAAAAGGGGTTTTTAAGAAGAGTTGTTCATCAGTGTTTTGGCAAAGAAGGAATTTGAGATGGTCTAATGCCAGGTAAGCATGTCTGGTGAAAATTAGGGTTATAATAGAGGAGAAAAGAGAGGAGCCAAGACTCTGTTGCAGACTGAGATTTTGTAACCTTTGTACAAGCATTCTGAGATTAATACAAAGAGCAGTTCTTCCTGCATGAGATTCTTTGTGTTTTTATGTGTTTATGAATGAATGCCATCTGCGTGTTATTTTATGTTGTAGATGTATGTTAGGTTCCATTTGTAGGTGATAGATAGAATTCTCTATCTATTTGTGAGTTTATTTGATTTTCAGTCTGGGTTCTTTGTGGTTTCATGCAAGAGGTTGCATGAGAGAGTACTGAGGACTCTGAAGGCCGGTGCATGAGTGCACTTTTGAGTTCTGTGGAATTCAGACAAAGACATGCTATCAAAGTTGAAGATTATTTGCTATCAATGTCCTTAGGACAAGAATAAACAATTGTCTACAAAGTAAAAGATGATTCAAGACATTGCATTGTGACAAACATTTCCCAACATCATGATCTGATTAACATTTCCCAATGTCACAATGTTATGAAAATTTCCCGACGTCACATTGTGATGACCCTTTCCCAACATTAAAAAAGAAAAAGATTATTCTACAATGTCTCATGTCTTTCCCAAAATCACATTATAATGAACATTTCCAAACGTCAGATTCTGACAAACATTTTCCAGTGTCGATCATTTCCCAATCTCTCATTGCGACAAACATTTCCCAACATTGTGACAAACATTTCCCAACATTTCCCAAGGTCATCATGCAATTCGATCCCTTTCTGAAATAGAAGAGACATAATAAATAAATAAAGAACTTCAGGTGTGTAAACAAAAGGAAAATAAGAGATACTTGATCTAGAATCTGTTTGTTTATCGGTTCATGTTCTCTTAGAAATATATAGGAAGAATACCAGAAAAACAAACTCTGTAAGTGGGTGGTTCGAGACGAAAGAATATATGCATGCCTTCCGGTTTACCTCATACCTTTTCGTTCACCGCCTTAAAATTCTGGTCTGAGATTTCCATATATATTAGGTAGTCTTCACTATCAGACCAGATATTTCCAAATATCTTGTCTGATATTTCCATATATATTAGGTAGTTCTCCCTGGTGTTAACGATGGATATACCGAGGGCTCACTTTACCGAAGAAGGACCATAACGATTGATTGAATTTCTCAGATTCGAGAAGAGTAATTTCAAACTGCAACAAGAGTAATTTCTTTGCATGAACAACAAAAAAACAAACAAAACCCTTACAGAAATTTGAATTGTCGGATACACCATAACGATTGATTGAATTTCTCAGATTCGAGAAGAGTAATTTTAAACTGGAGTCATTTCTTTGCATGAACAACAAAAAACAAACAAAACCTTTACATAAATTTGAATTGTTGAATACACCATAACAATTGATCGAATTTCTCAGATTCGAGAAGAGTAATTTCAAACTGCAACACGAGTAATTTCTTTGCATGAACAACAAAAAACAAACAAAACCCTTACAAAAATTTGAATTGCCGGATACACCATAACGATTGATCGAATTTCTCAGATTCGAGAAGAGCAATTTCAAACTGCAACAAGAGTAATTTCTTTGCATGAACAACAAAAAAACAAACAAAACCCTTACAGAAATTTGAATTTCGGGATACACCATAACGATTGATTGAATTTCTCAGATTTGAGAAGAGTAATTTCAAACTGCAACAAGAGTAATTTCTTTGCATGAACAACAAAAAACAAACAAAACCCTTACAGAAATTTGAATTGCCGGATACAGACCAAACTCAACAGAAATAATGAGATGAAATGGTAATAGAATAGGGTGGTGATTATGATATTATTTGAGAGCATCAAGAGAATTTCCACCAACCATCACCAATTAAGATTTAATCACCAATTAAAAAACAATATCAGCTGAACGTACCTGAATTTAACGTAATGCATGTATGTAGTTGATTAGATTAAGCTCAGGTGGCATTTGAAATGCATGAAAATGTGGCATCAACAGCCCGACACGATAAGGAGAGAGAGCTAGGATAGTCCACCTGGTAGCATATGGTTTAAATTATATTAAAGCTCCAACATTTGAAATGCATGGTGGCATCAATAGTCCCGGTAAGGAGAGAGCATGGGGGTAGTATTTGAAAATAAGGTTAAACGTCGCATCAACCACAATGTTATGGTTTACATTCCACTAATCACAGGTGTCAATTTATATTGTTTAAGATTAGATTAAGCTCGGGTGGAATTTGAAACGCATGTAAATGTGGCATCAACAACGCGGCCTGGTAAGGAGAGAGAGCCAGGACACTCCACCTGATAACATATGGTTTAAATTATATTAAATCTCCAGCATTTGAAACGTATAAAGTAAAAATGATGGTGTTCCACTTTCTTTCCATGCGAATATAACTACACGTGCTATCACTGTATAAAAATGATGGCGTTCCATGGCATTCCACTTCCTTTCCATGCGAATATAACTAGTGCTATCACTGTGAGATGTAAAAAAACATTAATGAATAAGTAAATGTTAAAATTGAAGTAATCTTATAAGGATTTTCTAAATTATCGTCCGTGGCAATTGAAAACTCAATCTAGTAATTTTTTAATCATGTTTAGTAAAAGTTTAAAGTAAACATGATAAACGGACGATTTTATAAATGCAAGGAAGTTAGTTCTTGCAATCTTATTCATTGATTTAGATGTAAGACGAAGAATATACCAGCAACTTCACTTTCTGACCATGGGATTGAATTAGGGATTGAATTATGTAATTAAAAGGATGATTAATCCAACAATTCCAATAGGGGGACGACTATCGACGTAATTATTCTACGTTCTCTTCTGTTACTCCCCGTGATCCATGAATTGAATTTATGGTGTATTTTATTTAATTTTGTGATTAATGCAATATATTCATCATGGTTTCATGATTAATTAGAAAATGATTAATGAATATCTGTTGTATTTTTTTTAAATAGGTGATGAATTGATAAAATAAATTGTTTGTTTAAATTGTATTTCTTTAAAAATAATATATATAAAAAATTATTAAATTTAACAATATAAATGATAATAATGTTCAAAAGTAAAATATCTTAATTTTAATATAATAATTATTTTCCATACAATTTATTAAATATAATATAAAATAGTTTTAATTTTATTTATAATCATAATATTTAAATATAATATATTAAAATTTATAAATTTATTTTATCTACTATCTTTTATTTAAAAGTATTAAATTACTTAATAATTTAAAAATAAATAATACAAAATAAAAAAATTATTATTAAAAATATATATTCATTATGATGTTATAGTAAAGGGAAAATTAAAAAGATTATTCATAGAAGACCTTCAAAGCTATGTGGAGGTCTCACTCAACATGATCCTAAAATGCCTCGAAGGAGACAATTCTCTCTTCTAGAAAACCAAAAGAAGACGCGAAGTTGCGTTGAATAACCTCTTCTCAAATTCTTAAGCAGAATAGGTGGATTCACTTTACTCTTCTAGCCGTTTCTCGATGCCTTGGGAAGAGTCAAGGATTTTAACTTTTGTAATAATTTGAATTCTCAAATTCTTAAGCAGAATAGGTGGATTCAGTTTACTCTTCTAGCCGTTTCTCGATGCCTTGGGAAGAGTCAAGGATTTTAACTTTTGTAATAATTTGAATAAAGTTTATGTTCTGGACCAACCTGCAAAAATTTATCATTTGACCGTAGCCATGATGTACACATGACTTGCAATGCCTTCCCTTGGAATTCTCGAGTGATTGTAGTGGCATGTGTGTAAGTGGAAAGGTCAAAAGACATCCATACTCACACTATTCAACATTGTATGCATACGACTTACATATATGAATCTCAACTATTTATTTATGTCTATATATTAATACACATAATTAGGTTATTTCTTTATGTCAAGATATGAATACACATACTTAGGATCTTTTTAATTATTTAAAATATAGGTTTTGTTTTACATTTTCCTTTAAAATTTAATTTTAGATTTCTATTTTTTTTCATTTTATTTTTATGTGTTTATATTTTTATATTTATTTAATCATATTTAATCATATTTACTATGCATGATGGACATGTATCGTGTATTGAGCTAGGGTTTTACCCTTCCCTGCACACGCGATCTGGGCAACCACTACTCTTGGCCTCTGAGGCCATGGAACGCCAAGAGGGGGCGCCGCATCACAGCAGGCGGCACACCTGCTGAAGGGCCGATTCGCCCAACTTTTGAGATGCCTCTGGACCTGCGGGAGCAACTTCTGATGGAGAACCCCTTCAAAGATCCTGCGATGGAAATAGATCCGCTGAAAGAGAAAGCCACGTCGTCACCTCCTTGGTTACCAGGTAAATGCATACCTCAAGCCCCCCAGGTCCCAAAATATTTAATCAGCTCACCACGTATTGAGGAACAGAAACAATACATGAGGGATTATGCCCTAATAGGCAAATTTCTAGGGCTTTGGCCCTTTGAGCGAGACTTAATCAAGTGGATACAGCATTGGTGGAGACCGAAAGGCCATTATGACCTGCAGTTGGGCTCTAAAGGGTTCTTCACCATCATCTTTGATAACCTGGAGGATCGGAACCGGGTCTTCGAAGGAGGGCCGTATTTCTTCAACTCAACAGGGATTTTCCTGAGATTTTGGACTGAGAAGTTCAGCCTTGAGAAGGAGGACTTTGCCCACGCACCGTTCTGGATCCGACTCTACTCCCTACCCCAGGAGTTTTGGCTAGAAGAGGTCTTGGCAGGAATTGGCAATACCATAGGCGTTTACGTCAAATCCTCAGAAGCTACTAAGCAACGCCGATATACCTCCTTTGCACGCATCTGTGTGTACATGAACATTGCCAAACCACTTCCGGGTTCCATCACGCTAGAATACCACGATGAAGACTGGTCTCAGACCATCGACTACGAGCACATCCCGTTCCGATGCAGGAAGTGCCATGAGCATGGTCACCTCTTCCGGGAATGCCCACTCAACAATGCACAAAAATAAGGGCACAAAGAAGGGAACATGGAGGGCAGCAAGGACAAGGACGGATTTGTACAACCAGCGGGGAAAAAGCGTCAAGGGCCCAGGCGGCAATCGGCTCAGGTAAGTAAAGACCCCTCAACTAGCAACAAATTTGCAATTCTGCAAGATCAACCAGAAGAAATCATCACCCAGACCCACTCGGGGGCCACACCTCAAAGACTTGCACCCCCACCCCCTGGCCCAAGTGGAGACTGTCCATCTCTAATCAAGACCCCCGATCTCAATCCACCCGACATGGCCAAAAGCCAACAAGACCCACAGGAAGCTGAGGATGGGGAGGCAGATATGGAACTAGAGGAACAGAACCTCGCAGGAGTAGATCTGGAACACCTGGAGCACGCCTACAGGCAACAAAAACTATACACCATTCCCAGGGATCAGCTACGAAAAGTTCACAAGGTGTTCCTCAATTCCTCTGCGGGATCCACAGCGCGAGCTAACAAAGGTCTAGGCATCCAGGGAGGTTAATCAAAAAATCCAAACAAAATTCAGAAAGATGAAAAGAAACGGGGCAGAAAATCAACCAACAAGATGATACAAGAAATAGGTAACTACATGGTGAACTCTGGCCAAATCAACCTGATTTCGGACAGTTTCCCTCCCCTCCCCACTCCCTCATCATCATGAAAATCCTCACTTGGAACATTAGAGGTCTCAACGGACGTAGCAAGTAGAAAAGGCTACGGGAATTGCTCATAGCAGAATGACCAGAAGTCATATTTCTCCAGGAAACAAAGTGCAGCTCAGAGGACATTGACAAAATACTACCCAAATGCTGGAAGCAGGGGGCAGCGATATCCACTGATGCCACAGGAACAGCAGGAGGTTTAACCATTCTTTGGGATACCATTGCAATAATCATGGAGAACTTTTCGACCACTAGATGGACCATCCAGGCTGATTACAGGCTCATCGGATCAAATAGGCCCGGACACATGATCAATGTCTATGGCCCAGCCAACCCAAGGGATAAGCCGGCTTTTCTAAGGAGTCTGAGCCAGGCTTCAAGCCATACCCATCATAAGAACTGGATCATAGGGGGGGATTTTAACCTCATCCATAGCTTGGAAGAAAAAAGAGGAGGTTTGCGGCGGCTGGACAGGGAATCCAGCGATTTCAATAGCCTTCTAGATACCCTTCACTTAATTAATCTGAACACCAGTAATGGCATCCATACTTGGACAAATAGAAGAACAGGGAGTCACCAGATTGCATGCAGACTAGATAGATTTCTCGTCTCGGAAGAGCTCATGCTGGAAGGCACTGCCATGGAATCCACCATACTCAACTTTCCAGGGTCCGACCACTGGCCGCTACAACTGTGGGTGGACATTTTAGCCAAGCCTGGTAAGAAACCCTTCAGATTTGAATCCTTTTGGCTAGATCATCCGGATTTTCAAGAAAACATTCAAACTTGGTGGAGGAACGCAGAAGTACCTCGAGGCTCCAAAATGTATAAATTTCAACAGAAACTAAAGAACCTCAAGCACAATCTGAAGCTGTGGAATCAGAACACTTTCGACAATATTTTTGATGCCAAGAAACAGCTTACGACACAAATGGAAGAAATTCAACATCAGATAAGGATGCAAGGACTCACAAGCGACCTTAAGGCCCAGGAAACCAGCATAAACCAACAGCTAGAAGAAAGGAAGAGGCAAGAAGAAATCCTCTGGAGGCAGAAATCGCGGGTGCAATGGCTCAAAGAGGGGGAGCGCAACACCAAATTTTTCCACAGAACAGTTGTTCAAAGGCGTCACACCAAAAGAATCACGCACCTCATCTCAGACAAAGGGAACGTCTTACATTCGCATGCAGACATGGAGGTAGCCCTGCTAAAACACTTTCAAAATCTCCTGACAGAACCGCAGGTAGACAGATCAGAAGCCATCCACAAGATCACGCAGCATATTCCTTCCCTGGTCACTAGGGAGCAGAATGCGAGCCTTCTGAGGCCGATAACCATTGAGGAAGTGGACCAAGCTCTTCAGGAAACCCCAAAATGTAAAGCTCATGGCCCTCATGGATTCACCAACGATTTCTTCCATTACTGTTGGGCGATGATCAGAACGGAAGTCTGGGAAATTTTAGAATACTCCCGAGCTTCAGGACAGGTCCTCCGGGCTCTAAATGAAACCTTCATCACCTTAGTCCCCAAAGAGGGACAAGCTCACCACCCCAATATGTTCAGGCCTATTGCTCTTTGCAATGTCATCTACAAGCTCCTTACAAAAGTGATAGCCAGAAGACTCAAAACCATTTTTCCGACAATCATTTCCCCGGAGCAATCTGGCTACATGGAGGGAAGACAGACCTTAGACAGTGTTATCCTCGCTCACGAAGTCATCCACTCGTTGTAGAAGACCAAAACCCCAGGTATGCTTCTCAAATTGGATCTCTCCAAAGCCTTTGACAAAATTAGCTGGGAATACATGCGTGCAATGCTGCTAGCTTTTGGTTTCAATTTCGGCTAGGTAGATTGGATACTGAACGTCACCTCCTCGGCTTTCTTATCCATACTTGTTAATGGTGTACCCTCACAGCCCTTCTCCCCCTCACGAGGGATCAGGCAAGGAGATCCCCTCTCCCCATTCCTCTTCATTATCCTAGCCGAAGGCCTCAGCAGATCTATCCACGCAACCATTGTCTCAAAGCAGTTGTCAGGGCTACCCCTCCATGGCATCTCCCCGCCTGTTTCGCATAGTCAATTTGTTGACGACACCCTTTTGATGGGCAGCCCAACAGCCCGAGAAGCCAACTCCATTTTGAGCATCCTCCAAAATTTCTTTGAAGCCTCCGGTCTAGATTGCAACAAGGACAAATCCCAGGTTTTTTTCTTCAATACTCCACCCTAGATTCAACGCCATATCTCGGGCATTCTAGGTTTCAACAGAAGCTCCCTTCCGTCCAAATACCTTGGCATCCCACTGATTGATAATGCACTCCGAATCTCTTCCTGGGAGCACCTCCTTTCCGCCTTCACCAAGCAGTTGTCCTCTTGGACCTACAGGGTCCTCAACCTGCCCAGCCGTCTTATTCTTCTCAAAGTTGTCCTCCAAAGCCTCTCGATTTATTGTTTCTCAGCGCTAGCCGCTCCTAAGTTTGTGCTCAATACCATCAAAAGCCTTCAACAAAACTTCCTCTGGCAGGGACTCAACACAGGGAAGAAATTGGCCCTGGTCAGCTGGGACAAGCTCTGTAGACCAAAGGAGCAAGGCAGTCTAGGGCTAAGAGATCCAGTCATCATGAATAAATTCCTCAGCGCCAAGATTTGGTGGATCTGGCTTAAAAGCCCCAAGGACCTGTGGGCTAGACTGTGGAGGAAAAAATATGCTCCAAATATGGCAGAAAGAAACCTGATCCGTTGGGACGAAGACACCCAAGGCTCCTTAATTTGGACTGCAGCCATGCAAAATCGGCGCTTGATAACTGAACACGCTTTCTGGGATATCCGGAATGGGAAAACAACCATGTTTTGGCACGACTCCTGGAAGCAATGGTCGATCCTGCAAAAGGAGGAATGGGCCCTCAACATTTGCAATCAGGCCAGCCAGTCAGGACTAATCCGAGTGGCTGATTACTGGAAGGTCGACCCCCAGGAAGAAACGTGGCGCCAATGGCACGTGAATATTGAACGCTTCAATCTGGAACCAGGCGAGAATCTCGAACCTCTGCAGGAGGAATTAATGAAGTGTAGAATCCCCATACTAGACGGAGAGGACATTCTGAGATGGGGACACAAACCACCAGGCACCTTCAACACGCAAGAAGCATACCGACTTAAAGCACACACCGATCCTCCACCTAACAAAGAAATATGGGACAAGCTTTGGAATCTTAAGCATTGGCCTAAAGTTACCTTATTCCTTTGGCTAGTCGCTCACTCCAGCATTCTCACATGGGACAACCTTTCGAAAAGAGGCTTTGTGGGACCTTATATGTGCTTGCTGTGTGGCGAGGCAGAGGAAACTATGGAGCATATCCTCAATTCCTGCCACTATACTGCATAAATATGGGACCAAGCGGCAATCATCATGCGGACCTCGGACCGATGCAGAGACAACATTAAGGATACCATAGCCAATTGGAGGGACCAGGCTTTCCAATCTCCCCTCCTCAATAGTATCTGGCAGCTCTTCCCAGGATTTATTCTCTGGCAAACCTGGAAAGAACGGAATAGCAGAATCTTCAAAGGCCTCTCCCTCCCTTGGCAGCACCGATGGCACATGTGCTACCGTAACATCTTGGAATCCATTCCCCCCCAGCTCCGAGCAGAGGATCATCTCAACAGATACCCAGCAGAGATCTCCATCATCCGATTTTGGCTACCTCCCTCTTCCGTGCAGACTAGTGCCCCCACTAATTCGCCACCCTCCCAAAGTAGCCCCACCTCCCGGTACCCCCCCCCGAAGTATTTCATCAAACTCAACTTCGACGAGGCCTCCAAAGGCAACCCAGGACCAGTAGGATATGGAATAGTCCTCCGCAACCACACTGGAAAAATCCTTCTCATTGGAGCTGGTTACATAGGACACTCCACGAATAATGCAGCAGAGCTATGGGGCCTCACTCGGGGACTACAGATAGCCTTYAAAAAYAATTTCCCCAAGTTAATAGTGGAGGGAGATTCCCACATCATCATCAGTTTGTTGCGCAAAATTCTCAATGGATTCAACCCAGAAAGGATTTCACCTAGCTGGCGTCTCCTGCATGGATTACAGCGCATCACCGACTCCTTGCGACCAGACTTAGCCATCGTCCCCAACCACGTCCGAAGAACCGCAAATCAAGTGGCAGATGCTTTGGCCAATATAGGCATCAACAGGCGCGATTCGGAATTCATATGCAACCAGGCTCTGGAACCTGATCACCGCATTCTGCAGCAGTGCATCTGCAAAGCCAGAATGGTGGATACCTCCCCGGATGGGGTGTTAATGGAATACACGGGGCAAGAGGAGGAACGCGGAGAGCGCCAGCAGGGCACGAAGCCATGTGAAGGGCTCGTACCCTCACCCGCCACCCTCCTGTGAATTAATTTCCTTTCATGTCATACGCTCGGGCATTTACGACTCCTCCCTCCATTGCGTTGATAATGCAGAGGCTCCTGGTTATGGCTCTTTGTGTAGAGCGTTGTTTGAATTGGAGGCCGAAGGCACATCCTCACCCGAGAATTTCGTGGGCTAGAGCAGGCAGACACCAGGCTATCCATCCCCACTTCTGGCTCTTGACACGTTACAGCAGCTCCACCATGCCGAGGCACAAAAAGCGACTGAGAGGGAAGCCTCGACGAGGCTCTCCCTGGAGGCCCCGTCGGCCTTTGGCCATTCCCCCTGCGCAACCTCCCGTGGACGCTCCCACCCACCATCGTGAACTTGTTCCTCACTCCCTCAGCTCGGCACTACGCGTAATTCAGTCTTTGTCAATGGTTGCACTCGCGCACCCTAATCCCCCAGTCCCTCCCGGTCCCTCTGCCGCACAAAAGCCTCCTCTGTTGAGCGACCAACCACACCAGGCACACTCCTCGGCGGACGAAATCCACGGTGAGAGACTCATAGACAGTTTTCGATCTTCGTCGGGGAGTGGAGGATTTACAGTTCCGATTAGAACTAAACAATGAACATATAGGACTGTTCCTCCAGCTTCTAACCTCTCTGTAGGCGACTATCCACAAAGACACGGAAGCAGCGACCTCCATGCCCGAAGCTACTGTTGATACTGAAGGCATCAAAGAGAATAAAGGAAAGGAATACGGCTCACCCTCCTGCAGCAATGCTGCTATGCAGCAATCCGGAGATGTGCAAGGGGAGAAAAATCAGAGCAGCGGGACAGCGCCTATGCCTCAGCCACAGGACACGAAGACAAGCAGTCAGTGCCTCGACGCTACCCCAAAGGACGAAGTGCAATGGGGCGATGGCACAACAATCATTGAAGAGGAGCCTCCAGGGTCCGAGATCCTCCAGGGCACCTGGCCAAGCTACGTGGCTACCATCTAGGTTATGTGTCTTTTTTGCTTACTGCTATTATAGTTCAGACTTTATGCTCAATAGCCCATATCAAACTTTTGTGAACTAATTGGTTGAATGAGCTGGTTTCCCCTTTGTTGGGGCAGCCCATCAGCCTAACCAGACATTGACTGTAACTGGATGCTATCTTTTTTCCTTTGGCAGGGGTTTTTAATATATTTTATACTTCTTATCTAAAAAAATAAAAATATTTACTATGCATGATGAATATTTTTTTTTTTTTTTTTTATGATTTTTGATTTTTTTTATAAATGAATTATAAAAAAAAAAAAATAACAAACTACATGAATGGATGTTGCTCAAAAATAGTAAGCTCCATAAACAGAGTGACTATTGGGCTACATAAACATAGTTATTGAATTAAATTGAACAACAATTTGAGTGTATTGATAAACAACAATTTGGATGTATTTATGATTGTGCAACATCTCTTAGGCAAGAAAATTCATTTTCTTGGGATTAGGGCCTCTCGTATGTGCACCACATTTCTTGTAAGAACGTAAGAACAATGAAGGTTAATGCATAAAAGAAATAAATAGCATGGTGTCTGGGTATAATTTTTCTCTCGGGTACATGGTATATAATTTCGCTCTCAGTTACTATGGTCGATCGACTTGAATACAAACTTCCAGGCTCCAATATAATCTTCTGCAATATGTAAGATGTAAGCATGGATGTAGTGCACACATGGCATGTGTTCGATGCTTACTCTATAATGGCAGACAATACTGATTCTCACCTCGGATGTTTTGGTTTGAATAACTGATAATTATTTCACTGGCTTTAGATTCCCTCACAAACTTACCTCCCTCCTTCTATGTAAACTAGCTGACAATGACATTTACAACCAAAAGTCTATTTCAAGAGAAGATGGTTATATTTCATTAAAAAATAATCAATTCTTAGGGTTCCGGTTATGTTAACTATTTGATTACGGCCATGGGCTCTCTCGACTCCATTTAAGCATTCCTTTAATTATGTCTCTTTTTACAACGACCATCTTTCTTAAATTTCAATATTTGGTAAACATTCATTTATTCTTTAGAATTAAGAGGATTTGCTAAACATTCATTCTTTATAATTATGCTTTTGTTGAAATGGTAGGCGTTTAAATCTCGAATTTATTGAAGATCAAGTCATGTATATGATATTTTCTTCCCTTTGTAACTCGGAATATTATTTGTGGTTAAAGTATAGTTTCAGGTGAAGTTTTATTTGCTTTTACAATGTTTTTAAAACATAAGATAGATTTGAGATTATATAATTTTTTTCTATTTATAAACATTTGAATATTTAAGTTTTTGAAAATTTATGTTGTAAAATATTATATTTAATTTATATTATCATAAATATTGATGATGATTAATATTTTTGTAAATATTACTTTAATTTATTTTATTTAACTAGAGACAAATTGATTAGAGAATGGAGTTACAAAGAGTAAATCATTATTTTATGAGAGAGTGGAAAGGGATAAAAATCACCACGGTAAATATTGTTCACTAGGACAAGTGTAAACCCATACTAAAGATGTGAGATGTGAAGAAACAAGCTAGCAAAAGACCTAAGCAATAAAAATATTTGCTAAAATTAGAGATGAGGCTAACTTGGAAAAAAGACCTAAGCAAGTTATTCATTTTCTATAAAAAGGAAGAAGAGAAAAAAATGTAGAGGAGACAAGAAGTTGTTGAGTACTTGTGAGAAATAATTGAATTTGAGGGTTTTGAGAAAGAATCAAACTCTAATTTATGTGGAAATGGTTATACAAATTTTTCATCTCTTGTAGAATAACGATTTCAGATCAAGAATCATAAAAACAATTAATCTTAACTATTCAAATCTATGATTGAGAAGAATTAATTTTCTATTCAATGAATATAAGAGAAGACATTTTATTTATTTATTTTTTAACCCCATATATTGCCTTAGAGTAGGTGTTGCTCCGCTCAAATGGTTCATTCGCTCGTTCCCCAGTTTGGGAAAGAGCTAACACACCTCGAAAGAGCTAACACACCTCTTCGTTCAGAAATAGAGGGCTAAACGCTCCTTGAGAGCCAATGTAACAAATTGTTTCAATCAATTTCTCAATTTCTACAAATTCGATAGAAAGGAACAGCCGAAGAACATTTGGATGCATTTCAACGAGTAAAGGATACCCTTCCTATGACTATGATGGCCTATGACGGGGAATGGAATGGCCGAATCGGGGCTAGGACGAAGGGGCGAGGGGTTGCAGAATCTAGAACCGAATACGACTACCCTATTGATTGGGAGCTCTCGGGATTGGCAAATAAAGTCAATCCAATTGCAAATATTCCAGTCCCGTAGCTAGTTTACCTTATTGATCCACCTTAAGAGCTATAGAGGTATGACTGATCTGAAAGTCATACGGAGATGGCTGCCCTGATAGTGATAAGGGGAATGACCGCTTATAAGATAGGGAGTTATGGGGGAGATGACTGCCCAAGAGTTGTGGAGGGATGATCATTTACTAGTGGTACCGATTTTACTTCGCCAATTACTTGGTCAATGAATTCTGCATCTGGCTCTGGAAAATGGATATAAAAGAACACAAAAATATTTTATGTTTTAACCCTAAATAATTTTACATTGAGTAAATACTAGAGAGAATACTATTTATCTTACAAGTATAGTAACATAAACCAACACAAAGATTAAAAAAATAGAGACTCATAAATAATGAAATAATACTGATAAGTTCTATTAGTTGCTATCTTTATACAAACATTATAGTTATCGGAAGCCAAGAAGATTGGACGCATATATATTAAACTCAGAGTTTTCTTTTAAAACAAAACTAGGGTTTTCATTTTTAAAGAAACCCTAAAAATATTATTTAAGTAATTATGCGCTAGGAAAAATAAGATATTAACGACCTGCGTAATATAACCTGAGAGACTCTCGACCATTCCTACGGTAGAGATAAGCTTATAGCTACGACAATGAAACAAAAACGAAAATGTCTATTAATGAAAAATGGTTATTAAAATAACCAGACCGTGTAACCACCATTCGAGGTGTGCACCAACTAAACAAAGGTATACTCGAAACCTGGTAATGAATCTGTATAACATTCCGAGAAGTATACCAGAGAACTTGAGCTCGTAAGCAAGAGGCCGCACATTATATCCACTTTGTTAGTGTTGAAACCCTATATTAAGTTACAAGGGAGCCACACAGTTGTATTGGCAACCCTTAAAGTTGGTCTCATTGATTTTGTTAATCTTGTACAAAACACAAACAGTGGTTTATCACACAGTATATATGGAATGGGTACACGCACTATAGATAAACTAAGTTTCACACCGTGAGTAAGGAGTATCTCACCAGGGATAATAGACAAGATATCCATGTAATTAGTAAGAAATCTTATTTTTCCATCCTCGCCCTGAGGCCTAGAGTTCATGTGCCATTACCCAGGAATAAAATCATCATCACGCAAGGGAATAGGATACAGACTCTTAAAAACCCACTGTCAATAATTCTAGGATAAAAATGATGAACATGTTGGCCGAAAAGAGGACCCGAGACATTAAATATGCAAAAATGGTTACTCTTACCCTTAGGCTCGTTAGAAGAAAATATTTTTGATGTAGAGAACGCCTGTGCATAACCCATGAATGTCGAGGATAATTGATATACCAGACAAATTCATTATGAGTACCCATTATACAATAACGAAAACTTATTTAATATTGCAACTTACACAAACATATTACCAAACTAATAACCCTAGTAAGTAAAGGTATGCACAGCAGCATAATGCTTTTCCTTGATGTTTGAAACCTACAGACCCTGTTCAGGTTTCGTTGTGAAACGATTTATAGGTTGGAATCGACCTGCATAATAAAAGCAATGGTTAGTGTCTCGGAGATGTAATATAAAAACAAGAAAGTTTAGTAAAATCTCCATCATCTATGATAGTAGAGAGACTAACTTACGCAGCACAAGTAATGGTGAATGCAGGTCGAGCGCCTATAGATAAGCAACCACAAGAAGACTAGATTGTTTGTACTCAAGAGCAAATGCATAGTGTTTTATTCATCATGCACTTTGACAATGAACTTAGTTTGAAGTTAGGTTGGCGTGCGACATTAAAGATAAGTGGTACCTAGTTAGGTAAGAGAACTGAAAGTTTCCAGTAATGGTGCCAAGTTGTAGTTTGATTTAATCTGAAATTAGTGGAATAACAAGAGTATAACTATGCTATTTGTCAAAACAAGGTACGAAGTATATCATGCTGTGATATTTGTCAAAGCAAGGTAGGAAGTATCTCATGCCTTGATTCTCGACGTGATGTGTCATAAAGCCTACATGCAATGTAGGCTGGGTATAGTATGTTATGTAACGCATAAACATTCTAGGTAAGAGGATGGTAATGCTTACAAAGAAAGCCATAACTCATGGTTTTTATTTTACTCAAATATAGGGTGAGTGGTCAAAGTTGGTGGGTGAACAAGTTGCAAGGGGTAAGTAGGAAGGCGTATTCTTAGGAATGTGTGAGCGTATTCTTAGAAACTTGAACGTGCTCCTATTCCTATAGGTCTGGAACCTTTAGTCAGTAATGCCATGTAGGTTTGTTGGTAGGAAAGCACACAACAGGCACCATTCATGTTGTGCCCAATTTTTAAGGGACCGCAAGCGCATTTTGTGCTTATTTTATTTCCACATCATGCCTAACAATTTTCCCAGTTGTAGTAACAAAACATGACTAATATAGGAGGAAACAATAGCGAGTGTAGTATAGATACAGAGGTAGTGGGTGGTCCGGAAGGCCCATAATAATAATGGTTGACTTTGTTAAGTCTTCTTAACTGAAGTCAACCATGGTTAGTCATTACCTTACCATCCATAGTCAAAGATAGTCAATGTTAGTCAAACATGGTCAATATGGTTAACCATAGTTCACATGGTCATCCATATTCAACCACATCTAGGCATGGTTAACCATAGTCTACAATAGTCACCCGTACTAAAAAATAGTGAATTGTAGTCAAAGCTAGTTAACCATGATCACTGAAGATCAACAATTGCCAACCAAGGTCAACCCTTGACAAACATTGTTAAACATGATCAACCATCGTTCACCAAATTCAACCATGGTCAACTATAATCAAACATTGTCGATCATGGTCCACCATAGACAACCATCGTAAACCTTGGTCCACCATGGTCTACCATAATCAACTATAACCAAACATGGTCAAAGATAGTAAAATATACTAAACCATAGTGAAAAATGATCAACCATGATCATATATGATCCAACATTACTAAACATGCCCAACCGTGTTTGGCCATAGTTAAACATGGAAAATGGTAAATAAACATTATCAAAACATAGCCACCCATAAAAACTGAAATCCAGCCATGGTTAAGCATGGTTAGCCATAGTAAAAAATGTCGAAATGTTTTTAACCATAGTCAACCATGGTAAACCATGCTCAACCATTGTCAACCATTCTTAATTAAGGTCAAGCATAATTAACCATGGTCAACCGAAGTCAATCATAATCAATGATAGTGAATCATAGTAAAAAATGGACAACTAAAGTCAAACATTTTCAAACCATAGTTAACAATGGTCAAACTAAGTCAACCACGGACATCCAAAGCCAACCATGGTCAAACATAATTTCATGTAGTTAAACATGGTTAAATATAGCTTACTAGAGTGAACCATAGTCAAACACTATCAACAACACCAACCAAACTCAAATAGGGTCAACAATAGCTAAACATAATCAAAACATAGTCAAGCATAATGAAAGATAATCAATTGTAGTCAATCATAATTTAACATCGCTAACCCTTATTAACCATTATTAACCATGATTAAACATACTCAAACATAAAGAATAATAATCATGGTATCGGAGATTCTTAGGCTATAAGGTATCAGAGCTTCTTACAGTTACAAATATCAGCATTGATTATGCCCAAGTGTTGTCTCTTAAAATCCAAAAGAGATTTTCCTAGTGGCTTTGTGAAGATATCAACGAGATTATCTCGAGAACCACAGAATTGTAGTGCAATATCACCATTATTGACTAGCTCGCATATGAAATGAAAACGAGTGTCAATGTGTTTGATTTTCTTGTGAAACACGTGATTTTTGGATAGAGCAATTGCTAAAGTATTGTCACAGAAAATAGGAGTTGGATTCTTTTCTGTATGTGACATAACCTTCAATATTCTTCTCAGCCACACAACTTGACAGGAAGCTGTGGTAGCAGTGACATACTCTGCCTCTGCAGAAGATATTGATACAATTGGTTGTTTCTTTGATGCCCATGAGATCAGGTTCGAGCCCAGGTGAAAAGCATGTCCTGGGTGCTTTTACTGTCATCTAGGTTGCCTGCAAAATCACTGTCTGTGTAACTAGACAGTTGA
Organism: Picea glauca; assembly: GCA_000966675.3. Classification (NCBI taxonomy): domain Eukaryota; kingdom Viridiplantae; phylum Streptophyta; class Pinopsida; order Pinales; family Pinaceae; genus Picea; species Picea glauca. The sequence goes on along the minus strand of JZKD02S1173527.1, from coordinate 137,332 downwards.
TTACTATCAGATTTAGTATACCATAAGAAAAAATTGAGAGTTCCTGCAACATATCTCAGAATCCATTTCGCCATTTTCCAGTGAGAATCTTTGGGAGATTCCATGAATCTGGAAACAAGGCTAGTTGCATACATAATATCAAGCCTAGTTGTTGTAAGATACAACAAACTGCCTACTAAAATTTTTTACAGGGTAGGGTCCACTGTAGGGCCTTCATCCTTCTTGCTCAATTTTGTGGCTAGAAGTATAGAGGTTTCTGCTGGATTGCATTCTTCCATGCGAAATCTTTTGATGATGTTTGTTGCATACTTTTGCTGATAGACATAAATGCCATTGGTTGATTGATCAACCTCAATCCCTAAAAAATAATTCATTATGCCAAGATCTATCATCTCAAACTCAGATTGCATGACATGTTTAAAATTTTTTAACTCAAGATTTTCAGTATAGATCATGTCATCAACATATAAACATACAATCAAAATTTTACCGTGCTGATCTGTTTTGGTGTAAAGAGTTGGCTCATTTTGACTTCTGCTGAAACCACTTTTGATCAGGTAAGTGTCAATTCTGCTGTACCAAGATCTTGGAGCTTGCTTTAAGCCATACAAGGCTTTCTTCAACCGATATACTTTGGTTGGGTTCTCTTGGACTTGAAATCCAGGTGGTTGATCGACATAAACTTCTTCTTCTAAGAAACCATTCAGGAATGATGACTTGACATCCATCTGGTATACTTTCCATTTGTGTTGGGCTGCTATGGCCAATAGAGTCCTTACAGTGTCTAATCTTGCTACTGGACAAAAAGTTTCACCATAATCAGTACCTAGTTGTTGTGAGAATCCTTTGGTAACAAGTCTTGCCTTGTGTTCTTCAATCTGCCCTTTTTCATTGAGTTTAGTTTTGTAAACTCACTTGACACCAATACTCTTCTTGTGACTTGGCAAATCAAAAAGATCCCATGTCTTGTTTTTCTCAATGGAGTCAATTTCTTGGTTCATGGCTTGAACCCAATGTGGCTCCTTAGTTGCTTCCTTAAAAGATGTAGGTTGACATGACATTAAAACAAAAAGGTTGTGTCGTTCAAAGTCATCCAACTGCTGATGGATTTCTCTCAAACTTCGAGTTCTTTGATTTTGAATTTCAGAGGATGAATCTCTGCTAGAAGTTGAGTTATCCTATGAGTGTTCAGGTTGTCTTTGTACCTGCAATCTTGGAAGAATAGTTTGAGGTACTTGCTGTCCTGAATTTTCTGTGTTTTCATCACTGGGGAACAAAGTGTTTTGACTGTCCATTTGTTGATTGTCTGAATCATCCCAAAATTGATTTTCCAGAAATTTTACATCTATGCTGAGAATTAGTTTCTTGGAGATTGGATTGTAAAGCCTGTAAGCTTTAGATGTTTCACTATATCTAGTGAATATACATTTCTCACTTCTATCATCCAATTTCTTCCTTAATTCGGAAGGTATGTGAGCGTATGCTATGCATCCAAATGTCCTTAGATGTGCAACATTTAGCTTTGTCCCACTCCATTCTTCTTGGGGGAATTTTATCTTTAAACTTGTGGTTGGAGATCTGTTCAAGAGATAAGTTGAGCATGCTACTGCTTCAGCCCAAAAATTATTTGACAAACTTTTCTCTTTAAGAAGTGTTCTTTCCATATTCATTATTGTCTGATTTTTCCTTCCAGCCACTCCATTCTGTTGTGGAGTATACCTGGTTGTTGTTTGCATGATAATGCCTTGTGATTTGTAGAAATTTGCAAATTCTCTAGAGTTGTATTCTCCTCCTCCATATGACCTGAGTTCTTTGATATATTTGCCACTCTGTTTTTCAGCTTCTGCCTTGAATTCTTTGAATTTTGCAAAAGTTTCAGACTTGTGTCTAAGAAAATAGATCCATATTTTTCTATTGAAATCATCAATAAACGTTAGAAAATAAAAGCTACCACCTATTGACTCTATTTGCATTGGTCCACATAGGTTAGTGTGGACAAGTTCAATATGTTGTTTGGCTTGATTGGAAGACTGTGGAAAACTAGTTCTCTTATGTTTTCCAAGTATGCAAGACTCACATGGGGGAATTTTCTCTTTAAAGATAGGAAGACCTTTGACCATGGATTTCTTTTGAAGAAGACATAGACTCTGAAAGGGTAGATGTCCAAATATTGTATGCCAAACCATAGTTTCATTCAGGGATGATGCACTTTGTGCATATGGTTGAATCCGATTTGCAGTTCTGAGGGTAAGGGGAAACATCCTATTCGCAGTCATATGGATATCAGAAATCAATTTTCTGTTGGGGTTTTTGTCATATATTTTGCAAGATACTCCCTTAAAAACTACCCTATAGCCATATTCAATGATTTGTCCTACACTTAGCAAATTATGTTTCAGATCTAGAACATGATAGACATTGTTTATGTCTTTCTTGACATTTTGTTTAGTAAGAATAGGAACAATTCCTTTTCCTTTAACTTTGACTAAGTAATCATTTCCAAGTGTAATATCAGATGAGATTGAAGAATCAGTGCATGAAAGTAATTCTTTGTTATGTGTCATGTGATTGTTGCATCCACTGTCCAGCAACCAAAGATCTTTAGGTTGTTCTTCAGTCTTGTGGCATGAGAGAAACATCCCTCCCGAGGTTTCTCCCATATGACTTGACACATGTGCTCTGCCTGAGAGATGATCTTCTTGTTTCTTCCTGCATTCATATTCATAGTGTCCATACTTTTTGCAGTAATATCATTGTATGCTTGTTTTTTCATTTGATCTTCTCCCTCTGCCTCTTTGAGGCTGAGAATTTTGATGTTGATTTTGTTGTTGTTGTCTTTGACCTTGGAAATTTTGATTCGGATACTGTTGTCTGTTACCTCCACTAGAGGGAGGGTTACTTTGATTGCTCCCTCTTCCTTGGTGACCTCTGCTTCTTCCTCTGCCTCTCCCTTTGGTGAAGGAGAATTGAGTTTTGAAAGCATTGGAGATTGACTCATCTCTGAGATGCAGTCTGGTGTCATTTGTCACCAGAGAACCAATTAGTTCATCTGTTGAAAAACTTGACAGATCCTTGGATTCAAGGATCGTTGTTACAACCATTTCGAATTTCTTAGGTAAACTTATGAGGACTTTCTCAACAATGCATTGATCAGTGATGGCTTCGTCAGTCAATCTGATCTAGTTCACGATTCCCATGAACATGGTCATGAACTGATCCACACTTTCCGACTCTTTCATCCTTAGAGTCTCGAATTGCATCCTCAGGGTCTGCAGTTTAACCATTTTGACCCTATCATTTCCTTGATAGGAAGATTGAAGGATGCCCCAGGCCTGTTTTGAAGTACTAGCGCCTATGATTTTTGAAAAAATCGAGTCATCCATAGAATTTTGAATCCAAAATTTATCTTTATTTTCTCTGTTTCTCCAAGTTGCCTGAGAAATTCTCTGCTGGTTTGTCATGGCGACAAGGTCTACTGGATCTGGTTCCACATATCCATGATCCAATGGATCCCAACACTCTTGTGCTTGCAAGAATGATCTCATCCGAAGAGACCAGGACTCATAGTTCAATCGAAGAAGAATCGAACATGGAGTTGGTCCTAAATTGCTAGATGTTGCCATATTTAAAGAATTTGAACAAAAAAGAAGGAAAAATTTGTATTTACCTGTTTCCCACGCGTAAAACCAGGTTTGCGGCTTTCTTGCAGTGATTTCGGAACTTAGTGATTCGAGATTTCGTGAGTTTCGACTTCGCGAGTTTTGGCTTCACGATTCTGACTTCGGAACTTCATTATATGAGTTCTCCAAATTCTTGTCTCTCCAGCTTCCGATCGCCGAAACGCTGAAGAGGGGTTAACAAACTTGGATTGGCCCTTAGTATTCATTCAATGTGACCACACACCTAAATGTTAAAGCATCGTTGGATTTTCGTGAATCGGAGAATCGCACTGCCTTCGCCGCTTCTTTGTCCCTCAATTTGCCGAAATCCGAAATATGTTGGCGCTAACGCTTTTTCAGGATTTCACATTTTGGAAATTTGGCAGTTTTGCTGTGATGATCCTGGGTCCTTCGAAATCCCGGTATGCGAACTGCCGAAATTTCACCTTTGGGCAATTCAACAGTCCAGATCTTCCAATGATATGACGGTCCAGATTGCTTCGGGATTTTGCGATTCGTTATTTCACGAGTTTAGAAATCTTGTCCCATAGTTTCTGAAACCACAAACTCCGAGATGTTGATTTGCCGAAATGGCTTTAACTTCAGTTAGCCCCTTGGGCTATATTGATGGTCCACATGACCTCTCCTGATATGACCGCAGTCCCTTTCAGAGTTTTGTGACTCAAACGAATGACCTCTTGGTCTCTCGACTCTCGAAAAGCTGATTCCCGAAATGCCGATGGCCTTTCCTTTCAGGATTTCTCGATTCTTGATTTCTCACAGCAGTCTTCTAACCTTTACACCTTGTGAGTCAGCGAATTTCCAAGATCTTTCCACATGTCCCTTGATGGATGGTTCAAATGATTTCGTGACTTCGCAAGTTGAAATTTCTCTTGTGCGCTCCAGAGGACGAAACCTCGTGCACTTTCTCGCTGATCCAATAGATGTCGGTCCTCTATGCAAGATCTAACGACTGAAATTCTTTCACCTTTTCTGCACTCTCCTCATCCCTTCTAAACTGGATTTCTACCTCAGATATTTTCGGAGGACATATCTTTCTACTACGACGGTTTCTCTTTGCTCGTTAGACGTGATCTTTGCTGCATTTGAAGGAATTTTCTCCGGCGAAAGAAAAATTCATGATTCTTTCAAATATTTGAAAGAATTACACGAATTTTTTGAAGTATTCTGTTCTCTGCAAAGAATTGACGAATTTGAACAAATATTCTTGAAATCTTCAACATTTTTTCCTTCTATAGGTTTTCTTCGTGAATCTTTGACGAATCCTTAACTTTTCATGATTCTTTAATATTTCTTCCTTCTCATGTTTCTTCTCCTTGAACTTTCTAGCATTGTACGCTTTGCTACCTCGGCCTTTTGAGCGTACAACACTCTGCTTCCTTGCGTGAGCTTCTTACGTTGATCTTTTGAGAGTCTTACGGACATCTTTCCAAGCTTTGTGAAAAGTCTGTGAAGCGATCTCTCGTGATCCGTGTAAGTTATGCTCTGTTTGATGATCGTGTTTCTCTCCCATCCTTGTGTGAAGAGGATTACTACTGAAGCTCTGATACCATGATAAATTGTGAAGCAAGAAATGCAGAGAGAAAGGATAGATCAGAAAACAGTATATTAGAATGTAAGAAGAAGAGTACAAAACAAGTACATGAAGAAGACATCTAGAAAGGGGAAATAGCTGAGCGAAATAGGCTCAAGCAAAACAAGAATATAAAGTACAGCTGGCCAGGACAGTTGGCAGTGTACAGTCAGTCTGTTGAGGTTACATTATATTTAACAAATTCTACATTATAAACTACGTGGAGTCATGCCATAATATTTGATCCCAGAAAATCAGGTTTAGCATCGCATATCAGTGGAATTTTTGGGGAAAAAAACAATTGGATTCATAGAGAGTGTAAGAGTGGAATTTTTGGGGGAAAAAACAATTAGATTCATAGAGAGTGTAAGAGTGGAATTTTTGGGGAAGAAAACAATTGGATTCATAGAGAGTGTAAGAGACACGTGAATTAGCTAAAAGACCTATATAATTGAATTAGCTAACCAAAGACTTTATAGTACTAATCACTTTATAAAGCAGGTATACTGCCATAATGGAATATGGAATGGTGAGGGGATAGACAGAAGAGCATAAGGAGTTTCTATCGACTGGCTAAACCAGAAGTCCATCGATAAGTTGGGCACTTCTAATTGTGGTGGATTGCAGCTTTTAGGGTCTTCAATACTATACTTTCTTCACAAAACATGATCAGTTCAGGCAATCAAGGAGAATAGAATTTGTTGGGATTTTGTGACAACGAATTATTTCAAGGATGGATTTGGATCCTATTATTCTTCATTGGTTGCAACTAAAATAGACCAAGTTAGAATATGGATAGGGATTTCATTTAATAATCAGTTTCTCGTAAATGTATATAAATACATTTAAGCTCGTAGAGGCAGAGAGAGATAGAGTGATAACTCACTAGTCTGTTGTAATCTCCATGATATGAATAATAAGACTCCAATGATCTAAATAATAAGACAACATGATATGAATAATAAGACTCCATGATCTGAATAAGAAGACAATGGATGCCTATGCTTGGTGGTAGTAGTCCAATGTTTGGGTGAGTTTCTTATTTGTGTGATTGTTAATTATCATAAGTGATATGTGTTTTCCGCATTTGCAATTCTAACAAGTGGTATCAGAGATGGCTGGAGGAGAGATGTTGAGGGCATCAAATTTCAGAGGAGAAAAAACAATTGTGTAAGGTGTGTCTATTTCTACATCGTCGCAGGTCCCTCCTCTCAAAGGGTGTGACATCTTATTACTTGAACTTACACTGATGCAAAAAAACCGAAATTGCTGTAGTTTAGGATTGAGAAACAATGCATAGATCTTTCAAAATTGTTGCACTCCAAATGTATCGGGAGATGCGGACTCACCACACTCTAGTAGTAGCGTGAGGTCCAACGACTCCTTTTAAAATCAAAATCCTGAAACTAACTCGCATGTTTTTTAATGGAGTGAAACTAATTTATGGTATGGTCTCTTTTTTGAAAAGTTTAAGGTATTAAATTTGTACGGGTGGAGGTTTGATGAAAAGGTGAATTTATATTATATGATATTATATAAAAAGCATAAATTCAGGTGGGTGGATGTTTTGTAAAAGGTTTTTTCTTTTATGAATTTTATTTTTTAATAAAAAGTGAGGGTGGTAAAAAAGATTTTTTAATTAAACCTTTTATTAAACATTTTTGGTCAACACTATTAATCTTCTATATTTAAAGGTTTTTGTTATTATAAGCAATGATTTGGGTATTAGGAGGTTTTTGTGATAATGGCTAAGATGGAGAGTTCGAAGTTTGAATTTGAAAAGTTCAATGGTAAAAACAACTTTGAGCTCTCAAAGCTCAAGATGCGGGATTTACTGGTCCAACAAGGGTTGCAAAAAGCCATGGCAGACAAGTCAAAGAAACCAAGATCCATGACGAATGATGAATGTGAAGATATGGATGAAAAATCTCTCAGTACCATTCGTTTATGTCTGGTGGATGATGTTTTCTTTAATATCGTAGGAGAAGATACAACATCAGGCTTATCAAGCAAGTTGGAAAATCTATATATGATGAAGTCCTTGACGAACAAAATCTTCTTGAAGAGACAGTTGTACAGTTTGCGGATGAAAGAAGGTACAAGCATTGTTGACCATTTAAATACCTTCAATACCCTTATAGTTCAATTGACTAGTATGGAAGTTAAATTTCAAGATGGGGATAAGGCTATTACACTATTGTGTTCGTTGCCTGAGTCTTGGGATAATCTAGTCACCTCTATTAGCTTTAGCTCAGCTGATGTTTTAGATTATGACTCTATTGTGGGAGCTTTGTTGGTTGAGGAGATGAAGAGAAAATCTAGTAAAGAAACCTCAACTTTAGAGGCGATGCTGGCCAGAGGTCGAATTAAAGAGCAGAATGAGAGAAGTTTTTCTCGATCTAAGTCAAGCCATAGAAAGGGTAAACACAAATATTGGTACTATGGAAAAACAAAACATCTCAAGAAATATTAGTGGAAGAGAAAAGAATCTGAGGATAACTCTACGAAGGAAGAAAATTTGGCTGTAACAAATTCAGGTATGACTAATCAAGTTTTATCTTCTCTAGTAATTTACAATATCAAGAAGAAGAATGTTAGATTCAGGTGCCTCCCACCACATGTGCTCACATAGAAATTGGTTCATTTCTTACCAATCTGTTGATGAGGGTGTAGTGTTTATGGGAAATGGTATTTCTTGTAAAACTGTTGGGGTTGGCTGTGACATCCCCAAAAATAAAATATTTTTGAAATTTAAATTTGCTGTAAATTCATTCCGTTTTTAGTAAATTCGAATTTGGAAAATTTTTGTAATTTATGGCGATTTCGAATTTCGAATTTAATAATTGTAATTAATTATTATGACTGTTGGGCAGGGATTTGATTTGACCCAACTAACTAGTTGACTATGACACTGTTTTGAAAACATAATATTTTATATTGATTGCAGGAGGACAAATGGAACAACCATGTTAAAATCAACTGACCATGACACCATGAGTGGGGAACATGTTGGAAACACGTCTGGGTTGATTATTACAAGTGGAAAATCATGGATTTGGCCACTAGCAGCCCCTGAAAATCAGGGATTTAGAAAGATGCCAAAATCCCAAACGAAGGGAAAAAAGACTTGGGCAAAGAGACTTGGTTTGATAGATAGCATATGGGAGGAGGCAAGATGCTGCCAAGTATGCTAGAAAAGAGACCAATGATTTTTTTTCCTTTATTGTTATGAACACTACAGAATGAGTGCGAGGAAAGAGGAATGGGATGGAACTGAAGGACATTGCAGAGGAAGAGTTTCCAAGTTCTCCCTCATGGGTTCATGGTCAGGCTAGGGGGTGAATTGGGGCAAGTGATTTTGATTACCCTATTATACAGTTGGGGTGAATGTGGTTGTTCCCTTTGCCTTCCCGATAACTAGTTTAGATATGTCTCCTATCCCTCTCTGCGTGATTGACCTTATATCTGATGTGATGTATTTATTAAAATTGAATCAAATTATTTCCCATCTTCTATTGAATGATTTAGTCATAGTTGTAGTGTGATTATTAAAATTGGTATGGATTTAATAATCCTTGGCAAAATCTGCCCATATAAATTGATGTATTTCTACAAGTCTTTATAAATTGTAAATCGTTATTTTTGTTGCGAGAACTTATACACGGAGTTCATTTTTTTTTACAAACCTATGAATTTCAAAGCAAATAGGATCAAGTCGAGAATATATACACCTATATTCTTATGTATTATCACTAGAACTAAAATTGTATTCTTTAGAAATGACAACGTGTATTTATCAAACCCCGGTTTACGCATCTTGAATTTGAAAGTGCAAACTATTACTAGGAAGATAGATTTACACCACACAGTAAAAACATCTAAAGAGAATAGTCACAAACATAGATCCATAAGTCTGTTCATATCGATTCATACAAATTTATGTAAATAAGTAAACAACCACAAGTCATATCTTAATACTCGACTCGGTTAAACCCTGTCCCTAAATTCTTTCAGCAGTAAAGAAAATAGGAATATTTTAGATCCATCAAGATAATACGATACGCCTGAGAAAAAGAAAGAAATTTTCTTTTTAAGAAAACAGTCCTTCAATATATAGATAATCCCTCTGAAACCTTTTATAATTGTAAGTTTTGAATCATACAGAGATTTAAAGAAAAATATTGAAGCGACGGCCTTAAAGACCAAGTGCCAGTCTAAGATACATACGAACAGTGAAATGAGTTGATTGATAAAAACAACCTTACAGTGTTCTATTCAACCGGAAAGAAATTTCCGTAGGAAAAACCTTCAAATTATCATTATTCTTGACTGACGAACCTAAAATCAAGGTTACAAAAACTTTCCCTCTTGCCAAAATACTGTGGAAACCAAGTGCCTTATCTAACGCCTACAAATCAAAATTGATAACCCTTCTTTGTCGGGTCTCTTGAGTGGTTAACAGTAAAAGAACTCGAATACCTTTTTATCAAAGACGAAGAGGAGGCTTCGAAATCATTGTGGGTACCCAAGCCTAAAAGCGTTATCAATTATGAGAATTAGTAATGCTCACAGGAAGTAATAGAATAGCAACAGATAATTACTATTAATGAAATATATCAGAGAGTACTTAACTTCCAATTTGGTGGCCTCACCCTTTTCTTTCCTTATCGATTGTCTCCTAGATGGACATCCAGGCCATGGGATAAGTGCGTAACAAGTCTCTGATGGGTCCTCACATCAGGAAATCCCACCATTAGTGATTAGTACTGTGAACGAAAACAAATTTTAACAAAATAAAATTGCAATTACAACAGATTTAACATAGCAATTTAGATAACGGTATTGTCTTCTGTATTAAACAAACAAGTATATCGAGTTGCGACGATGGCCAATTTTGAATCAAGATATTAAGCCAAACTGTGTACACCGCAAACCCCCCGAAAGGAGGACGAAAGAAAGTAATGGGAGCAAACAATCAACAAAGGGCGTGATAGGGTCAGACGCCTAATAGGTAACCGCGCAACAGTTGGAATTACCAATACAAGAAAAAAAAAAAAATGGTGCAAACTCTTATTCGACGGAAGCATTAACCTTATAAAAATTACTCACTGAACCTTTTATTCAAAAGACATATGCCGTAAGGTTTATTCTAGGAATTGGGCACGAGTATCTCTAAGTAGTATTGGCTTTTGTTTAACCAATACGTAATGACTACGGATTCATTGAAAATGGAACTAAGGGACCGAACGAAATGCCAAACAGAAGGATGCAACCATTGCAAAGGAAATTCTAGGAGCAAAGGAATTTTCACGCACAAGTACCCTAACCCTTTTAACACAAGGACAAAAACCCTCATATATTTTGATCCTGGTCTCGTCTTGTAACCACTGGATAAGAGCATGAAGTAGAGTGATCGTGGGAAATATTGGACACCTTAAGCTATTTTACCAAGGGGATAAACCGACGAATATCTGATATTTGAGAGTGAGGAGACAGAGTGATAAGGACTACCCCATTCTCAGTACATCGAAGGGAAATACATGAAAAACTAGTGAACAAACTGAAAGTAAAAAGGGCCCTTCACCGATTGGGAACACTAGACCTATACGTCTCTGATTTTAAATTTCATAACAGATTCATAATACGAAAGGAAAATCATACCAGGTAAATGGGTCAGGTCCACTGGAAGGGATAAACAATGACCTCCAGTGCACATTTTTCTCCACACCCAAAAGAGCCACCGCAGAGCCACTATGGTTATCTCGAGAAGTCACAATGATGAGAAAGAGCTTGCCCAACTCTAAGTGAAGAGTGTACTACAAGAGTAAATGCCAAAGGACGTTGGGCCATGTGCTCAGACAAAGTTGGCACATTGGGAGTAGGGAAGGCTAGGTGGAGATTCATCAAGGCTGGTGCGAGCAAGACCCTCATTAAACACAGGCACAGAGCCTTAACTCTTTCTGACAGATACTTTCCTTCCCTTACCAACCAAGATACAAGATTAATGATAGTCATATCGTGTTCGACCAGTTGTAAGCGTTTTGGTCACAAAACTAACTCGTTCAGTTTCCTTACCCTTCCCTCTTCTCTATCGATGGAACGACCCTTTAATTATGAGTTAGTTGCATAGGACTTATGCATTAGACTTGTCTGATTTTAAAACCTTAAGTCAGATGACTACAAACGTATGACCACACCCAAGACTTAAGGGAAATTTGTTTCAGCGAATCGGTCTTTGGAAAATTAATACCACTAACTATGACTTGATATGAGTCACACCAAAATCTTAACTCTCAACGTTTGAAAATCTTGATGGGTATGATTTATGACAGTGCAACGTTATACACTTGCACGCAACATGAAAATCCTTTTTTTTTAAGGATATTTGGATTCAAATCCTAATAAACATTGTACGCAAGTTAATATAGGTATAAGTAGTATTAAAATTTATAAAGAAATATATGTGTTGAAAGGTATTGTAACCTTTTGATATCCCACCTTATAAAGTATGAAGTCGTTTTTAATAGAGTATTGTCCTCATATAATAGATATAAATTCAGTCTACAATGAAGGTAAACTTTAACATCCTATTCTACAACTTTTATTAATGATAAGCTGGAGGTTAATGTGCCAAAAGAAAAACACAAAAAAAATAAATAAAAAATAATGTCAATTAGAGGTACATTAAATATGATATTAGAGCAGAGTTTACAACACTGGGCCTTGAATAGGGCCACATTAACGCTTTGACATATATATTTTACTTATGCAAAACTAATAAAACCTTCTTTGTTACAAACATAAAACTTTTATGTTTCGTGTCAATCATGGCAGCTCAAAATGATGCAGAAATTGGGATGGAAGAAAATCGAGAACAGGAACCTCATGGAGACCCAAGGCATAATAGTGACGGAAGCTCTCCTACGAAAGTACTGGAAACAATGAGGAATCTTATTGTTGAGTTGTAGGTTTTCAAAGCAAACAATGAGAAATTAAAGAAGGCACAACATGAACAACAAGAGATAAATGAAGTCCTGTTGTGCTGATCCAAGTGGATATCGGTGGCTACCCACCTTTTCCGATTGGCTCAAAACTGTTTTCTCGCAATTTTGGCAATTTACTACTTTTAGCAGGTTTTCACTTCCGGGGCCATTTTGAGGGCCTAAATGAAGGTTTTTCGAGATCAAGTTTCTCAATGATATTCAAAGGCATGATTGATCCCCCAAAATGAATCTCCTCGACGATACCTTTCGAACGAGCTATCAAACGCCTAAAATGGAGATCGTATGCAAAAGTTACGACCCCAGGAAGTTGATGTACTCACTTACCCAAACGGGACCCACATGACTTTTGGCGCTTCATCTCTTAGGGTTAGGTTTTTGGATATCTAGGACTTTTGGCATTCCCATTTATTGTAAAAATTCCTTCAGAGCCTCATTGTAATCATCTTCTTGCGAATGAAAGTAGCCATCACATCTCTTCTCAGAGATAAGATGCCACCATTCTAGCGAGTCTTTCACTCTCTATTTTTACAGTCTCTGTACATTTCTTTCATTAATAGAAATCGTGTATTACTGTATATCTATGTTTATGAATGCATCTCTGATACATTTATGTTATAGTATTAAAAATCTGCGATATCTCTGTGCATTTCTTTATTATATCTCCTCTCTCATTTTGTGTTGAAAATAATCTGGATCAGTGGTATCAGAGCAGGTTTCTCTTGATCATTTTTCAGTGCATGTCCCCGATGAGGTCCAAGTATAGCAAGTTGGGTCTAGAGCTTGTCTCTCTTGAGGACAATCGCTCTCGCACACCCAAGAAACCCTCAATGGCGGAAGAAAAGAAGAACGATGGAGAAGACGATCCTATCAATATGTTGCTTGAGCAAGCTCTCACGCGACAGAGGGACGAAATGATGGAGAATTTTTCCCACATCCTTCAACGCCTGCCGATAGCATTAGGAACATATTCATCAAGCGGCCACTTTGGAGGCACCTTTCCTTTCAAGGTACAGGTTAATTTTGATATTCCTGTATTTGAAGGTCAAATAGATGCAGATGCCCTAGATAAATGGTTAAATCTGCTAGAAGGTTATTTCTCTGTTCATAGTTTCTCCAAAAAAGAAAAGATCACCTTCGCACTCCTTAAATCTCTCCCTCATATCAAACATTGGTGGGAAACTTACTGGGATAAAAGTTCCACAGAGGAGTCTGGAATATATGGGGCCGATCCCACTTGGGATTTTTTTGTGGATGCGGTAAAGGAACAGTATTACCCTATTGGAAACTATGAGGACTAGTACATGAGATGGACCACACTGTGGAAAGAGAGGGGCCAAGCTATTTCGGAGTTCATCAATACCTTCCATACCTTGCGCACCAAGCTAGGTATCAAAGACTCTGAGCGACATTTGGTTTTGAAATACCGTGGGGCTCTACACAGATACATCCAAACTGAAATGGATTTTCTGGACATCTCATCACTCGGTGCTACTTATCAATATGTTGTTAAAATTGAGCAGAAATTTAAGGACCAGAACAAACGGGAATTCGGGTCTAAAAATTCGCAACAACAGAAGTATGAAAAAGATAGCCCGAACAAATAGTCTCCCAAAAACTAGTCCAAGACACAGGAAAAGAAGGGTCATGGGAGGACAAAGAAGGACACCAGAAAATGGTGCGAGTTCCACAAAAGCCCTTGGCACAACACCGATGAATGTCGCTCAAAATAGTCATTGGTGGCCGATATCAAAGACAAGGAGCCAAACCTTGATTCAGAATCTGATTATGAAAATAATGGTAAAAGACAGATCATCGACGCAGACCCCATTGCTATTGTTGTGACCGCAACAATTCAACCAGAAGAACCAACAGATCCTGAAGAGGGGGAGCACCTTTTTCATTCAGAGATGTGGGTGAAGGGGACCCCGTTGCATTTTATTGCTGATAGTGGAAGCCAGAAGAACCTCATCTCAGTAGAGGTCGTCAAATAGTTGGGATTGTCAACAACACCACACCCGTAGCCATACAAAATCGGGTGGCTTTGCCAAGGACGAGATCTTCGTGTCAACCAACAATGTCGATTGTCATACGGCATCTAGCCCTTCAAGGACGAGGTATTATGTGATGTTTCCCCACTGGATGTCTATGATGTTCTCTTGGGCCAACCATATATGTGGAAGCGCCATGTTGTTTATGAGTCTCGACCCCGTAGTGTCATTGTTACTTTGGGGGGTCATCTCTATAGAATACCAGAGGTAGTTCCAACTATTGTTCCACCTAAAAAGTTTCGCAAGGTAGTATCTCATACTGCAAAATTCAGCTTCTTCACAATCTGTTCGAAACGGGAACAAAAGGACATTGCAACCACTACAATTTCTCCCCCTGCACCTTCTATCCAACATAAGAAGGTCGACAAGGTTGCATCAAAGAACAAAAATTCCTTCTATACACCTTCCTCTCATGTAGCTCGACTTCTTAAACAACCTCAACTTCAACAGGTTCATGACAGACTTCCACAAACCAAGCAGTGCGATGTCTCCAGCAATACAAGGAACTCACCCAGATGCAGATATAGCAAACGATTTTGCTTCCCAAGGAGGGAGGATTGATCCAGGTGGATATCAGTGGCCACCCACCTTTTCCGATTGGCTCAAAACTGTTTTCTGGCAATTTTGGCAATTTACTATTTTTAGCAGGTTTTCACTTCCGGGGCCATTTTGAGGTCCTAAATGAAGGTTTTTCGAGATAGAGGTTCTCAATAATATATGAAGGCATGATTGAGCCCCCAAAATGAATCTCCTCGACGATACCTTTCCAACGAGCAATCACAGGCCTAAAACGGAGATCGTATGCAAAAGTTACGACCCCGGGAAGTTGATGTACTCACTTACCCAAATGGGGCCCACATGACTTTTGGCGTTTCATCTCCTAGGGTTAGGTTTTTGGATGTCTAGGACTTTTTGCATTCCCATTTATTGTAAAAATTCCTTCAGAGCCTCATCGTAATCATCCTCTTGCGAATGAGTGTAGCCGTCACATCTCTTCTCAGAGATAAGCTGCCACCATTCTAGCGAGTCTTTCACTCTGTATTTTTACAGTCTCTGTACATTTCTTTCATTAATAGAAATCGTGTATTACTATATATCTATGTTTATAAATGCATCTCTGATACATTTTTGTTATAGTATTGAACATCTGCGATATCTCTGTTCATTTCATTATTATATCTCCTCTCTCATTTTGTGCCGAAAATAATCTGGATCAGTGGTATCAGAGAAGGCTGCTCTTGATCGTTTTTCAGTGCATGTCCCCGACAAGGTCCGAGTATAGAAAGTTGGGTCTAGAGCTTGTCTATCTTGAGAACAATCGCTCTCGCACACCCAATAAACCCTCAATGGCGGAAGAAAAGAAGAATGATGGAGCAGACGATCCTATCAATCTGTTGCTTGAGCAAGCTCTCACGCGACAGATGGACGAAATGATGGAGAATTTTTCCCACATTATTCAACGCCTACCGATAGCATCAGGCGCATATTCATCAAGCGGCAACTTTGGAGGCACCTCGCCTTTCAAGGTACAGGTTAATTTTGATATTCCTGTATTTGAAGGTCAAATAGATGCAGATGCCCTAGATAAATGTTTAAATCTGCTAGAAGGTTATTTCTTTATTCATAGTTTTTCCGAAAAAGAAAAGATCACCTTCGCACTCCATAAATCTCTCCCTCATGTCAAACATTGGTGGGAAACTTACTGGGAGAAAAGTTCCACAGAGGAGTATGGAATATATGGGGCCGATCCCACCTGGGATTTTTTGTGGATGCAGTAAAGGAACAGTATTACCCTGTTGGAAACTATGAGGACCAGCACATGAGATGGACCACACTGTGGCAAGAGAGGGGCCAAGCTGTTTCGGAGTTCACCAATACCTTCCATACCTTGTGTACCAATATGGGTATCAAAGAATCCGAGCGACATTTGGTTCTGAAATATCGTGGGGCTCTACACAGATACATCCAAACTGAAATGGATTTTCTCCACATCTCATCACTCAGTGTTGCTTATCGATATGATGTTAAAATTGAGCAGAAATTTAAGCACCAGAACAAACGGGAATTTAGGTCTGGAAATATGCAACAACCAAAGTATGACAAAGACAACCTGAACAAATAGTCTCCCGAAAACCAGTCCAAGACACAAGAAAAGAAGGGTCATGGGAAGACAAAGAAGGACACCGAAAAATGGTGTGAGTTCCAAAAAATCCCTTGGCACAACATCGATGAATGTCGCTCAAAACATTCATTGGTGGCTCAGATCAAAGACAATGATCCAAACCTTGATTCAGAATCTGATTCTGAAAATAATGGTAAAAGACAGATCATCGACGCAGACCCCACTGCTATTGTTGCGACCGCAACAATTCAACCAGAAGAACCAACAGATCCTGAAGAGGGGGAGCACCTTTTTCATTCACAGATGTGGGTGAAGGGAACCCTGCTACATTTTATTGTTGATAGCGGAAGCCAGAAGAACCTCATCTTAGCAGAGGTCGTCAAACAATTGGGATTGTCGACAACACCACACCCACAGCCATACAACATCGGGTGGCTTCACCAAGGATGAGATATTCGTGTCAACCAACAGTGTCAATTGTCATACGGCATCCAGCCCTTCAAGGACGAGGTATTATGTGATGTTTCCCCGCTGGATGTCTGTGATGTTCTCTTGGGCCAACCATATATGTGGAAGCGCCATGTTGTTTATGAGTCTCGACCCCGTAGTGTCATTGTTACTTTGGGGGGTCATCTCTATAGAATACCAGAGGTAGTTCCAACTATTTTTCCACCTAAAAAGTGTCGCAAGGTAGTATCTCATACTGCAAAATTAAGCTTCTTCACAATCTGTTCGAAAGGGGAACAAAAGGACATTGCAACCACTACAGTTTCGCCCCCTGCACCTTGTATCCAATAGAAGAAGGTCGACAAGGTTGCAACAAATCATAAAGATTCCTTTTTCACACCTTCCTCTCGTGTATCTCGACTTTTGAAACAACCTCAACTTCAACAGGTTCATGACAGACTTCCACAAACCAAGCAACGCGACGTCTCCATCAATACAAGCAACTCACTCAGATGCAGATCCAACAAACACTTTTCCCTCTCCCCTGGGAACTCAACGCAATGGAGAACATTTCTTCCTAAGGAGGGAGGATTGATCTAGGTGGATATCAGTGGCCACCCACCTTTTTCAATTGGCTCAAAACTCTTTTCTGGCAATTTTGTCAATTTATTAATTTTAGTAGGTTTTCACTTCCGGGGCCATTTTGAGGGCCTAAATGAAGGTTTTTAGAGATAGAGGTTCTTAATGATAAAAAAAGGCATGATTGATCCCCAAAAATGAATCTCCTCGACGATACCTTTCCAACGAGCTATCACACGCCTAAAACAGAGTTCGTATGCAAAAGTTACGACCCCGGGAAGTTGATGTACTCACTTACCCAAACGGGGCCCAGATGACTTTTGGCACTTCATCTCCTAGGGTTAGGTTTTTGGATGTCTAGGAATTTTGGCATTCCCGTTTATTGTAAAAAGGCCTTCAGAGCCTCATTTTAATCATCTTCTTTCGAATGAGAGTAGCAGTCACATCTCTTCTCAGAGATAAGCTGCCACCATTCTAGCGAGTCTTTCACTCTGTATTTTTACAGCCTCTGTACATTTCTTTCATTAATAGAAATCGTGTAATACTGTATATCTATGTTTATGAATGCATCTCTGATACATTTCTGTTATAGTATTTAACATATGCGATATCTCTGTGCATTTATTTATTATATCTCCTCTCTCATTTCGTGCCGAAAATAATACGGATCAGTGGTATCAGAGTAGGCTGCTCTTGATCATTTTTCAGTGCATGTCCCCGACAAGGTCTGAGTATAGCAAGTTGGGTATTGATCTTGTCTCTCTTGAGGACAATCTCTCTCATACACCCAAGAAACCCTCAATGGAGGAAGAAAATAAGAACGATGGAGAAGACGATCCTATCAATCTGTTGCTTGAGAAAGCTCTCACGCGACAGAGGGACAAAATGATGGAGAATTTTTCCCACATCCTTCAACGCCTGCCGAGAGCATCAGGCGCATCTTCATCAAGAGGCCACTTTGGAGGCACGTCGCCTTTCAAGGTACAGGTTAATTTTGAAATTCCTGTATTTGAAGGTCAAATAGATGTAGATGCCCTAGATAAATGGTTAAATCTGCTAGAAGGTTATTTCTCTATTCATAGTTTTTTCGAAAAAGAAAAGATCACCTTCGCACTCCTTAAAGCTCTCCCTCATGTCAAACATTGGTGGGAAACTTACTGGGAGAAACGTTCCACAGAGGAGTCTGGAATATATGGGGCCGATCCCACTTGGGATTTTTTTGTGGATGCGGTAAAGGAACAGTATTACCCTATTGGAAACTATGAGGACCAGTACATGAGATGGACCACACTATGGCAAGAGAGGGACCAAGTTGTTTTAGAGTTCACCAATACCTTCCATACCTTGCGCACCAAGATGGGTATCAAAGACTCCAAGAGACATTTGGTTCTGAAATACCATGGGGCTCTACACAGATACATCCAAACTAAAATGGATTTTTTGGACATCTCATCACTCGGTGCTGCTTATCGATATGATGTTAAAATTGAGCAGAAATTTAAGCACCAGAACAAACGGGAATTCAGGTTTGGAAATCCGCAACAACCAAAGTATGATAAATACAGCCCGAACAAACAGTCTCCCGAAAACCAGTCCAAGACACGGGAAAAGAAGGGTCATGGAAAGACAAAGAAGGACACCGGAAAATGGTGTGAGTTCCACAAAAGCCCTTGGCACAACACCGATGAATATCTCTCAAAATAGTCATTGGTGGCTGAGATCAAAGACAAGGATCCAAACCTTGATTCAGAATCTGATTCTGATAATAATGGTAAAAGACAGATCATCGATGCAGACCCCACTGCTATTGTTTCGACCACAACAATTCAACTAGAAGAACCAACATATCCTGAAGAGGGTGAGCACCTTTTTCATTCATAGATGTGGGTGAAGGGGACCCCGCTGCATTTTATTGTTGATAGCATAAGCCAGAAGAACCTCATCTCAGCAGAGGTCTTCAAACAGTTGGGATTGTCGACAACACCACACTCGCAGCCATACAACATCGGGTGGCTTCACTAAGGACGAGATCTTCGTGTCAACCAGCAATGTCAATTGTCATACGTCATCCAGCCCTTCAAGGATGAGGTATTATGTGATCTTTCCCCACTGGATGTTTGTGATGTTCTCTTGGGCCAACCATATATGTGGAAGTGCCATGTTGTTTATGAGTCTCGACCCCGTAGTGTCATTGCTACTTTGGGGGGTCATCTCTATAGAATACCATAGGTAGTTCCAACTATTGTTCCACCTAAAAAGTGTCGCAAGGTAGTATCTCATACTGCAAAATTCAGCTTCTTCACAATCTGTTCGAAAGGGGAACAGAAGGACATTGCAGCCACTACAGTTTCGCCCTCTGCACCTTCTATCCAACAGAAGCAAGTTGACAAGATTGCAACAAAGCAAAAAAATTCCTTTTGCACACCTTCCTCTCATGTATATCGACTTCTTAAACAACCTCAACTTCAACAGGTTCATGACAGACTTCCACAAACCAAGCAGCGCGACGTCTCTAGCAATACAAGCAACTCACCCAGATGCAGATCCAACAAACGCTTTTCCCTCTCCCCCGAGAACTCAACGCAATGGAGACCATTGTTTCCTAAGGATGGAGGATTGATCCAGGTGGATATCGCTGGCCACCCACCTTTTCTGATTGGCTCAAAACTGTTTTCTGGCAATTTTGGCAATTTACTATTTTTAGCAGGTTTTCACTTCCGGGGCCATTTTGAGGGCCTAAATGAAGGTTTTTCGAGATCTAGGTTCTCAACGATATCCAAAGACATGATTGATCCCCCAAAATGAATCTCCTCGACGATACCTTTCCAATGAGCTATCACACGCCTAAAACGAAGATCGTATGCAAAAGTTACGACCCCGGGAAGTTGATGTACTTACTTACCCAAACGGGGCCCACATGACTTTTGGCGCTTCATCTCCTAGGGTTAGGTTTTTGGA
>JZKD02S1173527.1:105125-116524 GCA_000966675.3 Picea glauca | reverse complement strand
AACATCTGTGATATATCTGTGCATTTCTTTATTATATCTCCTCTCTCATTTCGTGCCGAAAATAATTCGGATCATGCGCAACATAGTAACCAAGAAAATCCCAAAGGAAGATAACCACGATGAAGATATCAATAGAAGGGCCTCCAAGAAATTTGGGATAGAAACAAAAAAAGGAGACGGTTCATCGGAAGGAACACCTTCAGCCGAAGACAAATCTAAAACAGACAGGAAAATAAAACAAGTGGACCACCTTGAAGGAGAATTTAAAAAAATTAAACCAACCACCTTTGATGGAGAATCCGGGACAGGAGAAGAAGCTGAGGCATGGTTGTTGGACATCAAAAAATACTTTCAAATATACAACTATTCCAACAATATGAAGGTCAAAATGGCCATCTACAATCTGAAAGGGAAGGCCAACATTTGGTGGAAAGACCTGAAATTGGCCAAGGTCCTAAAGGAGAAATAGTTTGAATGGTGTGACTTTAAGAAGTATTTCAAAAAATAGTACCGTTCAAAAAGCTATTATGAACAGAAAATGAAATAATTCTACGAGCTACGACTCGGATAGATGTCGATGGAGGACCTTATAAATAAATTCTTGGAGCTGCTATGGTTCGTACCATACATCCGAGACGATAAGGTAAAAATCCAGAGATTCTTAAGTTGTTTACCACAGTTCTACAGGGACATAATTGAGTTCGACAACCCCAAGTACTTGAGTGAAGTATTCAGGAAAGAAAGAATGTGCTATGACCAGTACAAACAACGAGTGGAGTTTCCCAAAGCCTGGAAGGATAAGAAACAAGATCAAATGAACCAGCAGAAGAAGGGATACCAGCGATCTCTATATTGGAGTGCCGCAAAAAGATTTCCAAGAAAGGATTTTCACTCCAACCATATGAATACATAAGGCGGTGGAAAACCGATAAATTTAGGAACAAAAAAGTTTGGGGATATCTCCCGAGAGCCACTAAAGTGATGGGAATGTGGAGAACCTCATCTAAGGAGGAACTATCGATGTTTAATTTCAGCAAACAAAACTGGTGTTCATAATTTGCAGGAAGCCTCAATAGTGGGAGACATGGGAAGAAGCCTGCATCAGATAAATGCAGCCATAGATGGTCGACAAGTTGACCACCAGTCCTCGGTGGTAGAAATTGAAGGTAAAATCAATGACACTCTAATTTTTGTTTTAATTAACACTGGAGCTACGTTAAGTTATATTACCCCTGATGTAGTAGAGTCAAATAAACTTAAGAAACTGAAGAACACAAAATCATGGCTTGTACAACTAACAACAGGTAGTAAAAGGAAAGTAGTTGACTTTATTCTGATTTTGAGTTCATCTTAGATGGTCAAAACATAAGGACCAATCTGAACATCCTACCACTAGGATCTTACGATATGATTATCGATATGGATTGGTTGGAACAACACAAAGAAGTACTAGACTGTTATACAAAGGTACTTAGCTATAAAGATGATTTTGGCACTGTTAGAACAGCCTATGGCATACCAAAACATGTATCAGTCTGACAAGTTTCAGCGATGCAACTCATGAAATGTATTAGAAAGGGATGTCAAGTTTATGCCATCCAAGTGACGAATCTATTAGAAAAAGAAGATAAGCCAAAGTTATAAGACATTGTTGTCCTACGTTAATTCAGAGACATGTTTGTGGATTAGATACCAGAATTACCTCCTAGAAGGGAAATAGAATTCTCCATAGACCTACTACTCGGTTCAGTTCCTATCTCAAAAGCACCCTACCGAATGAGTCTACCAGAAATGACAGAATTAAAAATACAATTACAGGAATTGTTGGACAAAGAGAATATCAGACCGAGTGTCTCACCATGGGCGGCACCAGTCCTCTTTCTGAAAAAGAAAGACAGTACTCTCAGACTATGTATCGATTATAGCCAACTCAACAAAATAACTATTAAGAAAAAATACCCCTTACCAAGGATAAATGACCTATTCGATCAAGTTGGTGGGGCCAAGATCTTTTCAAAGTTGGATTTACAATCCGGTTATCATCAAGTTAGGATAAAGGACGAGGACGTAAAAAAAACAATTTTTCGAACAAGATATGGACACTACAAGGTTGTAGTCATACCTTTCGGACTCACTAACTCACCAACCACATTTATGTGCTTGATGAACAACATTTTCAATCAGTACTTAGACAAGTTCATAGTAGTATTTATCGACGATATTCTGGTCTATTCTAAAACAGAGGAGGAAAATGATGAAAACTTAAGAATAGTTCTGCAAACATTAAGGAAACACAAACTATACACAATATTCGACAAATGTGACTTTTATAAAAAAAAAAATACAATATTTAGGACATGTCATTTCCTTAGAAGGTATTGTTGTAGACCCGGAAAAGATAAAATCCATTATGGAATGACCAGTACCTAAGGATGTGGTAGATATCTGGTCATTCATGGGAATCACCGGATATTATCACAGATTTATAGAAGGGTTTTCCAACATAGCCTACCCTATCACATCATTACAAAAGAAAGGGACCAAGTTTAACTGGTCAGATAAGTGTCAAAAAAGTTTTAACAAACTGAAGGAATTATTAACAACTGCACCCATATTGAAGGTAGCAGACCCAGATAAAGACTTCACTGTATGTGTTGATGCAAGTAAAGAAGGAATAGGTGGTGTCCTAAGTCAGTAAGGACGCATTATTTTTTATGAGTCCCGAAAATTAAAATAACACGAGTGAAATTATGTCACTCATGACTTAGAATTGGCAGCGGTAATACACACCGTAAAAATGTGGCGACACTACATAATGGGCAGAAAAATTCTACTATTGACGGATAATAGTGGGGTGAAATACATGTTTAACCAACCAGATCTTAATGCAAGACAAAAAAGATGGCTAGCCTTCTTGACATAATTCAACTTCAAGGTCAGACATATCAAGGGTAAGGAAAATAAAGTAGCATATGCTTTAAGCAGAAGAGTCCATGGGTTATTTGAGATAAATATCAGCACGACAGAAAGTGATCTGGAACAAAGGATAAGGACAACAAGTATTAACGACGAAAATTAAACTAAGAGTATCATAGGATTTCAAAACAATATCGCAAACTCAAATAAACCAGATCTAAGTATCGACAAGAAGGGACTATTATGATTTAAAAACAGACTTTACATACCAGATTCAACAGAGTTAAAATTAACAGTTTTAGACGAAGTGCATAGGAAATCGTATTCTGGCCATCCAGGTTACCAGAAAACAATAACAACACTTAGAAAATTATTTTACTGGCCTAATATGAAGGGCGAAACAGTAGAGTACTTCACTAGGTGCCAAGATTGTTAGCAGGTTAAGGTCGAGCACCAGCACCTAGTCGGCCTATTACAACCATTACCAGTACCAGAATGGAAATGGTAGACTATATCACTGGACTTTATGACAGGTTTGCCTAAAACTCAGCAAAAGAATGATTCTATCATGGTTGTAATCGATAAACTCAGTAAATTTGCACACTTTATTCCCGTAAAGTCTACTTTTAAAGCTATAAACATTGCTAAAATATTCATGAAAGAAATTTTTAGACTACATGGTATTCCGAAAATGGTGATTTCAGATAGAGACGTAAAATTTACATCAATTTTTTGAAGGAATTGTTTGCAGGGCTAAACACTAACTTGAATTTCAGTGCAAGCTATCATCCACAAACAAATGGATAGACCGAAAGGACAAAACAAATCATAGAGGATATGCTTTGCATGTTAGAATTTTCATATAACAATGGGTACCAAACATTGGCTAAGTTGAGCCCTTTCAAAATACTGTACGATAGAAAGTGTACGACTCGAATTAGCTGGGACAACCTGACTGACAGACTCATAGTTGGACCAGAAATGCTCCAAGAAATGGAAAACATGGTAAGAAAGGTACAACAGAACTTGAAAGAAGCACAGGACAGACATAAAAGCTATGCAGATCAGAAAAGAAGACACTTGGAATTTCAAGTGGGAGACCATGTTTATTTGAAGGTCAAAGCCCAAAAAATCTCGTTGAAGTTAGGGAACTGTGCCAAGATGGAACCCATATTTTGTGGGCCCTTTGAGATACTAGCTCAAATTGTGCCCGTAGCATATCACCTTGTACTTCCAACTAATCTAAGAATTCATAATGTATTTCACATTTCTTTGTTGAAAAAGTATATTCATGACCCTACTTATATGATTGATTGGAGCTTGGTGTAGGTGGAACCCGAAGGCGAGTTCCAAGTGGAACCCCTACACATTTTGGACCGGAGAGAAATAACACTTAGGAACAGAGTCGTTGCTCAGGTAAAGGTGCAATGGAAGCAGTTTAGTCCTGAGGAGGCCACTTGGGAGTTGGAGGGAGATTTGTGGAAATCTCATCCAATCATATTCCAAGAAAGGAACACACACTGAGGACAGTGCTTTACTGAAGGGGGAAAGTATGTGACATCCCCAAAAATAAAATATTATTGAAATTTAAATTTGCAGGAAATTCATTATGTTTTTAGTAAATTTGAATTTGGAAAACTTTTGCCATTTATAGCAGTTCCAAATTTCAAATTTAATAATTGTAATTAATTATTATGACTGTTGGGTAGGGATTTGATTTGACCCAACTAACTAGTTGACTATGACATTGGTATGAAAATAGAATATTTTATATTGATTGCAGGAGGACAAATGGAACATCCATGTTAAAATCAGCTGACCATGTCTCCATGAGTGGGGAACATGTTGGAAACACCTCTGGGATGATTATTACAAGCGGAAAAATCATGGATTTGGCCACTAGCAGCCCCTGAAAATCAGGGATTTAGAAAACTGCGAAAATCCCCAAGGGAGGGAAAAAAGACCTGGGCAAAGAGACTTGGTTTGATAAATCACATATGGGAGGAGGCAGGACGCTACTAAGTATGCTGGAAAAGAGACTAATGATTTTTTTTCCTTTTCTATTATGAACACTACGGAATGAGTGTGAGTCAAGAGGAATGGGATGGAACTGAAGGACATTGCGGAGGAAGAGTTTCCAAGTTCACCCGCATGGGTTCATGGTTAGGCTAGGGGGTGAATTGGGGAAAGTGATTTTGATTACCCTATTCTACGGTTGGGAGGAACATGGATGTTCCCTTTTCCTTCCCGCTAACTGGTT
Organism: Picea glauca; assembly: GCA_000966675.3. Classification (NCBI taxonomy): domain Eukaryota; kingdom Viridiplantae; phylum Streptophyta; class Pinopsida; order Pinales; family Pinaceae; genus Picea; species Picea glauca. The sequence goes on along the minus strand of JZKD02S1173527.1, from coordinate 111,348 downwards.
CATATATGTCTCCTATCCCTCTCTGCGTGATTGACCTTATATCTGATCTGATGTAATTATTAAAATTGAATTAAATTATTTCCCATCTTATGTTGAATTATTTAGTCACAGTTGTAGTGTGATTATTAAAATTGGTATAGATTTAATAATCCTGGGCGAAATCTGCCCATATAAATTGATGTATTTCTACAAGTCTTTATAAATTGCAAATCGTTATTTTTGCTGCGAGAACTTATACACAGAGTTCGTTTTTTTTTTACAAACCTATGAATTCGAAAGCAAAAAGGATCAATTCAAGTATATATACACTTATATTCTTATGTATTATCACTAGAACTAAAACTGTATGCTTTAGAAATGACAACATGTATTTATCAAACCCTGGTTTACGCATCTTGAATTTGAAAGTGCAAACTATTACCAACAAGATATATTTACCCCACACAGTAAAAACGTCTAAAGAGAATAGTCACGAACATAGATCCGTAAGGTTGTTCATATCGATTCATACAAATATATGTAAATAAGTAAACAACCATGGGTCATATCTTAATACTCGACTTGGATAAACATGTCCCTAAATTCTTTCAGCAGTAAAGAAAATAGGAATATTTTAGATCCATCAAGATAATACAATACGTCTGAGAAAAATAAAGAAAATTTATTTTTAAGAAAACAGTCCTTCAATATATAAATAATCCCTCTAAAACCTTTTATAACTGTAAGTTTTGAGTCATACAGATATTTAAAGAAAAATACTGAAGCGACGGCCTTAAAGACCAAGTGTCAATCTAAGATACATACAAACAGTGAAACGAGTTATTTGATACAAAAAACCTTACAGTGTTCAGTTCAACAGGAAAGAAATTTCCATAGGAAAAACCTTCAAATTATCATTATTCTTGACTATCGAGCCTAAACTCAAGGTGACAAAAACTTTCCCTCTTTCCAAACTACTGTGGAAACCAAGTGCCTTATCGAACGCCTACAAATCAAAATTGATAACCCTGTTTTGTCGGGTCTCCTGAGTGGTTAACAGTAAAGGAACTGGAATACCTTTTTATCAAAGATGAAGAGGAGGCTCTCAAATCATTGCGGGTACACAGGCCTGAAAGCATTATCAATTTCGAGAATTAGTAATGTTCACAGGAAGTAATAGAATACCAACAGATAATTACTATTAATGAAATATATCAAAGAGTAATTAACTTACGATTTGGTGGCCTCACCCTTTTCTTTTCTTGTCAATTGTCTCCTGGATGGAGATCCGGGTCATGGGAGAAGTTCATAACAAGGCTCTAATGGGTCCTCGCATCAACAAATCCCACCATTAGTGATTATACCAGTACTGTGAACGAAAACAAAATTTTAACACAATAAAAATATAGTTACAATAGATTTAACATAACAATTTAGATAACGATATTGTCCTCTGTATTAAACTGACAAGTATATCGAGTTGCGACCTAGGCCAGTTTCGAATCAGGATATTACCCCAAACTTTCAACTCCGTAACCCTCCCCAAAGAAAGACTATAGAAAGTAATGTGATCAAACAGTCAACACACGGCGTGACAGGGTCAGACCCCTACGAGGTCACCTCGCAATAGCTGGCATTACCAATACAAGAAAAAAAAAACTGTTGGCACAGACTCTTATTCGATGGAAGCATTGACCTTATAAAAATTACTCACTGAATCTTTTATTCAAAAGACATATGCTGTAAGGTTTATTCCAGGAATTGGGCGCGAGTATCTCTAAGTAGTATTGGCTTTTGTTTACCCAATAAGTAATGACTATGGCTTCATTGAAAATAGGACTAAGGGATGGAATGCCAGATGGAAGGATGCAACCATCAAAAAGGAAAGTTTGGGAGCAAAGGAGTTGTCATGCACAAGTACACTAACCCTTTTAAATCAAGGACAAAAACCCGCATATATTTCAATCATGATCTCGTCCTGTAACCACCGGCTAAGAGTGTGAAGTAGAGTGATCTCGAGAAATACTAGACACCCTAAGATATTTTACCAGGGGGCTAAACCGATGAATCTCTGAGATTTGAGAGCGAGGAGACAGAGTGATAAGGATTGCCCCATTCTCGCTACATTGAAAGGAAATACATGAAAAACTAGTGAACATACTGAAAGTAAAAAGGGACCTTCACCGATTGGGAACACCAGACCTATCTGTCTCTTATTTTAAATTGCATAACATATTCATAATAGGAAAGGAAAATATTACCAGGTAAATGGGTCGGGTCGACTGGAAGGGCTGAAGAACGATCTCAAGTGCACATTTTTCTCCTCACCCAAAAGAGCCACTGTAGTGCCGCTATGGTTATCTCGATAAGTCACGATGATGAGGAAGAGTTTGTCCAACACTAAGTGAAGAGTGTACTACAAGAGTAAATGACAAAGGGCGCTGGGCCATGTGCTCGGACAGAGTTGGCACATTGGGAGTAGGGAAGGATAGGTGGAGACTCATCAAGGCTGGTGCGAGCAGGACCCTCATTAAACATAGGCACAGAGCCTTAACTCTTTCTGACGAATATTTTCCTTCCCTTACCAACCAAGATATGAGATTAATGGCAGCCATATTGCATCCAACGAGTTGTAAGCATTTCGGTCACAAAACTAACTTGTTCAGTTAGCTTACCCTTCCCTCTTCTCTATCGATCGAACGACCATTTAATTACGAGTTAGTTGCATAGGAGTTATGCATTAGACTTGTCTGATTTTAAAACCTTAAGTCGGATGACTACAAACGTATGACCACGCCTAATCCTTAAGGGAAATTCATTTCAGTGAATCGGTCTTTGACAAATTAATTACCACTAACTATGACTTGATACTAGTCACACCAAAATCTTAACTCTCAACATTTGCAAAGCTTGACAGGTATGCTTTACGACAATGCAATGTTATACACTTTTGCTCAACATGAAAATATTTTTTTTTAAGGATATTGGGATTCAAATCCTAATAAACATCGTATGCAAGTTAATATAGGTATAAGTAGTATTAAGATTTATAAAGAAATATATGTGTTGAAAGGTATTGTAACCTTTTGACATCCCACCTTATAAAGTATGAAGTTGGTTTTAACAGAGTATTGTCCTCATATAGCAGATAGAATGTCAGTCTACAATGAAGGTAAACTTTAATATCCTATTCTACAACTTCTATTAACGAGAAGTTGGAGGTTAATGTGCCAAAAGAAAAACACATTAAAAAATAAAAAAATTATGCCAATTAGAGGTACATTACATTGGCAGTATTAGAATCAGGATGTTTGATGGTATTGTTAGGGAATTAACAGATGTTAGATATGTACTTGAGCTTAAATCAAATTTGATTTTATTGGGAGTGATGGATTCTTGTGGATATAAGTATACAGGTCATGGTGGAGCACTCACATTGTCGAAAGGTAGTTTAGTAGTGATGAAGGTAACAAAGGTTGATAACCTTTATATGCTGGAAGGGAGTACTGAAGTGGGATCCGAAGTGACAGATGTATATTCTTGTTTATGGAAGAATCATCAAGTTCATAAGAGAAATAAAGAATTGCAGGTACTGGTAAGTGGTAAATCATTTCCAGACTTAAAATCTTTGTTTCTAAATTCCTTCTTGTTTTATATCTCTCCAAGTTATGATGGTGGTATAAAGGGATGTTGTGTGTGGGATCCTACTTCTCACAAGGTCATCATTGACAGAGATATAGTATGTATGGAACAAACAAAAGGGTTGATTCAAGATCACAATGGTAAATTTGTTTTCATGGTAGATAATTCATTGTATGGCCTATTGGTACCCAGACAAATATACAAGAGGTTTGAATCCTTCATAGCGAGTCAAAATTTTTCAAAGGGTATGAATGACTATACAATTTATAGTACATTCATAGTCTTGATGTTATTTGTTGATGATATTCTTGATGCAAGACAAAGCATGGATAAAATCAGTAAGAAAATGACTTAGGTGGATAGGACAATTCAGATGAGGGATCAAGAGAAGAAAAACAAATTATCGGCATGGAAGTATACAAAGATGGTAATGGTAAGCTGTGGTTGGAGTTCAGTATGAACATTGTAAAATCAATTTTTATCCCTCTTTCTTTCCATTATAAGTTTTCTTCAAGCATAGGGCCTCTCTATAAAGAATAAAAGGTTATGTCTCATGTAAGTTCAGTAGGAGGTCTATTGTATCTGATGAAATGGTTAAGACCAGATGTTTCACATGCTAATGATGTTGTCAGATACGTGACAGATTAAGGTGTTGCAGTGAAATGGGTTCTTCAGAATTTGAGAAGAAGAAATGTCACCTATAATGGTTACACTGAGATGGTCTGTGATAATTGTAATGTATATTTTACATGTGTTTTGGATAGAAGGAGATCTATCACTAAATATGTCTCACAACATAGTTGTGGAAGACATGTTGGAGGTGGAGTGATCCCTCAGGAAATCCAAACTCATGCAAGTCACACAGGCGAGATCTTGAAACCAATTTGATTAGAGAAGCTGCAATGGTGCTTGGCTTCTCTTGGCTTGCAGAAAAGGTGATGAACAAAAGGAAAGAGAAAGGTATCAGGTTCATTGTTGTCAAGGTGGATATTGTTGGGATTTGGTGACAACAAATTCCTTCAATGATGGATTTGGATCCTATTATTCTATGTTGGTTGCAACTAAAATAGACCAAGTTAGAATATGGATAGGGATTTCAATTAATAACCAGTTTCTTGTAAATGTATATAAATACATGTAAGCCCCTAGAGGCAGAGAGAGAGACAAAGTGATAACTTGCTAGTCTGTTGTAATCTCCATGATCTAAATAATAAGGAAACGGATGCCTATGCTTGGTGTTCGTTTGGGTGAGTTTCTTATTTATGTGATTGTTAATTAACATATGTGAATTGTGTTTTCCACATTTACAATTCTAACAGAATTATCATTCTTTTTAATTAGAGATTAACATACACCCTTGTGATCAAGATAATGTGATGAAGAAACTTTAGCCTCTATCATAATTGATTGGCACTGACATTAAGGGTAGGTGAGAGAAACCATTGTTCATATTCATCACTTGAAACACCAGGTTCCTCTTTACCAACGTCAATAGGTTTTGCTCATTGTTCAATGGAATTATGAGTAACAACCTTCCTATATATCTGGCATAACACCATATCGGTCTTCTTATGCGTATGACAACTTAAATTCATTTAACAAAACCAACAAAAAAACAACTCTTTAATTTAACCCATAAAACTGTTAGAAACTAATTAACAACCAGTCTCGTAGTTGATAGAGATAAGCCTGCAATAAATGCACCGACTTCACCGACTTCGGTAAACTCTTGAAAGAACTAGAAACATCTGGAAGAAGCAATTTCAACCATTGATCTTGAAACTAATCAACGATGGAGATCATCCCACCACTGTATAAATAATCATGCCTCTAATGCAATAGACAAGTTGTTTTGTATGTTCTTCGTGTCTCTTTGTCTGTGAGTTCTCTGATTTGGTATCAGAGCCACGAGAACCGTTAGGGCCATGTGAGCCAGAGAGGCCTGAGAATCGAGAGCTTTATGAAGTGTGTTGACCTGTGTTAGAAAGCTGTGAGGTCTGAGAGTTGTGAAGGCCGTAAGAGCCAAAAGAGTGTTGAGAGACGTCACTATTGTTTGTCATGAGAAAGAGGGCCATGAGACAGAGTTTTCTTCTCCACTGTGTGTTGAGGAGGTTAAGAGAACCGCATACTTGTTGAGTTGAGAAAGAACCGTGGACGTGTGAAGAAATTATGTGGTGAGACGTGAAACAATTAGGCGGTTGTTTGGTATTTCATCTCCTGTTGCATGAAGGAATATTTCCATAAGGAATTGTTGGCTCGGGGCTGCACACTAATCCGTAGAGGAGTTATATGGTAGTAAAATTCCGCATGGTAGAGGAGCCATATGCATATTGTCTTTTTTTTTATGGCATAGTTGCTTTGGTTTGATTTGAGTAGAAGTTGAATTTGTCTTTTATGGTTGTGGTAATTTTGGAAGAAGTAAGAAAATAAAAGTGGTTGTGGTAATTTTGGAAGTCTTAAAAGTAATTTTGTTTTATGGTGGTGGTAATTTTGGTGTTGGATTTAAGTGAATGGAAAGTTAATTTTAACATATCATTTATTGAAGAATATAATGGTGATAGTGTGTTAATCTAAAATGTGTGTTTATTTGTAAGGGTTCAAC
>JZKD02S1173527.1:45779-90928 GCA_000966675.3 Picea glauca | reverse complement strand
AAAGCTAAGCTCAAGCACCGAGCTCCATTCTCCACGAGCTGAGCGAAATTTCTACACACAAAGCTAAGCTCAAGCACCGAGCTCCATTTTCCACGAGCTGAGCGAAATTTCTACATGGAGCACGCATAGAAATTTATGAACTGAGCATTTACTGGACTTCCATGAGGCTATTCACCGACACAATATCACGCATGAGGATGTCCGGATTAATCTCTTCAACTATTCATTGAAGGGAGTTGCTCTTGAGTGGTTTCGATCTCTTCCCGTTGTGAGCATCCGCTCTTTAACAGGTTTTCATACAACTTTCAATTCATTTTGTAAAGACTACTATCAAGCTGATTGTTTGTTTGAAAATTGTTGTGAGGAGTTTTCTTCGCTTCATGAAACCTCTGTTGGCCTGAAGACCAGGTCCATGATGAAGATTTTACTATGGAGGAAAGCATTTTCCAGGAAAATATGGGGGTGTTGAATGATATTAATTGTGTTATCCCTAGAACAGAAGCATCTGACATCATATCAGATGCCTATATTCCTTTAGATGTTCATAAAGATCAACATGCCTCTTGTGGAAATTGTGAGTTTATAGAGAAAATGTGGTCCATGGTAGATGAATCACCTGGATATCGGGTTGAAGCAGATGTTCCTAGCAGCTCTACTCATGATGACGAAGACCCTCTCTTTTTAAAAGAGGGGTTACTTGTGGAAGAGTATTCTTCTCTTTTCTCCCAGAGGGTTTCTCACGATATATTTTTACCTGGGATTAAAGGGAAAAGGATTATGTATGGGCAGCCAGAAGCAGCAGGTCCCACTGTCCCTGAAACGATTTTTTTTTACGGGATCACTATTCTGGAGGAGGGTCATATCAATGAAGGACAACCCCTTTTTGATGTATATTATAGTGATGATGAGCAACAATCTTATCCTACATTTGATCACTATAAAGATACTGAAGATCCAGTCAGCAAGAAGAACCACCCCATGGTCCCTATTTATGATGAATATGAATCTGACCCGGGGGAGAGCCAAGAAGAGGAAAAGGAACCAAAGGAACAACTGAGCACATATTTCATTTTAGAGCCATTCAGCGAGCAACTACCGCCTGAGATCAGTGAGCTTACGTCAGTTGTCCACTCAACTGTTCTTATCAAAGATATTCAACCACATGTGAGCAACTCTGTAGCAAAGGAGGCTGCCTGTCACCAATTTTCTGAAATTCGCCACTCATTCTATGCCCCTTTTGGTGAATACATGGAGTGGCATGTCCTTTATTCCTTGGAGCCACCCTATTCCATATCAACTTCACCCTTTGAGCAGAATTTGAAGAGTGTAGCCATTCTGCTATCACAGTTACACTATCTGCTAGTGATCATTGACAGAAGGAATGAGCTTCTATCCAGGAAGCTGCTTGAATGGCTATGGTGGAAGTTTTATTTCACCTAGCCCATGTAAAATATTTTATTAGCATTAGGACTGTATATAAATGAGCTCCTTTGAGCATGTAGCTTTATTTTGTTACTTTTATTTTTCGCCCTGTATTTTCAGCAGCAGGATGTCTTGAGCATGACTCCATAGCCCAACAACAAGGCACTGAAGCTGCGGAATGAGTTCTTAGAGAATCACAGGGATGACTTTATCCCCCATGGAGCCTAATGTTAGTGACATTTCTTGTCCTAGGCACAAGAGTATTCGGGTCTGCAAGTTGTACGAGGAGCGCCCAAGTGCAGCATGGAAAAATCTCGTTTCAAGATTCCAGCCAGTAAGCGAGCGAAATTATATTGATGACGGTCCAGATCCTTTCATAAGAGCAGATTGACGGTCAGTGGGAAATCAAGGATAGTAGAGTTGCACCGAGATTAGTGCAAATAGATCGCACCCATATTGTATGCAGGGAAGAATAACAGTCGTCCATCTGAGGGACGCGTGGCGCAAGATCCAGTCGTGTCGGCTTTTCGGCAGTCGCGAGTTCAACGGGTGAAGGTTTTATGTCGTTCTACATTTTGAAACCCCAAACCCCAAAGCGTCGATGGTGCCCAAAGTCAGGCCCGCAGTATCAAGGGGAAGACTCAGCCATCCATCTGAAGCGGACACCTGGCGCGCAATTACGCTCCCTGCCTTTTCACCCATCGCGGTTTTGAAGTGCAAGTAGAAGCTCCCTCATATCGCTGATGCGCGAAGTAACGAGAGAGTCCAGGACCTGGGGCCCACAGCAACATCGGGAGAGTTTAGGACCATCAGATTTGGAGGACGCGTGGCGCCCAATTGAGCCGTCTCGGCGGTTCTCCCATCGCAACTATGATAAGAAAGGATCAACTCCTTCTTATTCATGAACACCGAAATCCCCTATGGAAATAAAAGCAGGGTCATGGTCCATGGTCATTTGGGAAACAAAAGAGCTAAGCAAAAGGGGCCAAAAGCGTTGAGTCCAGTCGTCGAAAGGATCATCGTGATTTCCAGATGCCAGCAGATACGATTTCGCTCTCGGTTTCCGCTTGGAGCAAATGAAGGCAAAAAAAGATGGTTGAAACCTCCTTTCATTCATTGAATATGAGATATGAAGGGTTTGGAAAGCGTTCTGTTCGAAGGAGTTCTGTGTACTGGTTTTTCCAAAGGAGCCATGCCAAAGTCCTCGATTAGGCAGAGAAGTTAGCACACGCTATTTTGGCCTTTAGTGTTTCAGCGACCTCCCCTACAAAGGCCATGCGAAGTTAAGGTAGTGTATGTCATAGGCGCATGATCATCCTGAGTCTGCATGGGCAGACTGTCAGAAGACATGCAGATGCAATGTTTTTAATGCAGCGTCTTGTTTTTGTTGTTGTTGTTTTTTTGGAGTATATGTAGGCATTTTCGCCATTTTTGTAGGGATCGATGGTTGAGCAAGGCTCCCGATTGTTAAATTTTGATGAAGCGCTAGTCGCTCTAGTTAATGTATAAGGCATTTGAGATTTATTACTTTATGGATGTCAGCTTCTCTTCCATCTCTTTGTTTACTGTGTTAGAACAACTCGGAATTGGAGGATCTAGTCAAGTTGTGGCTATTATAGGATGATGTAGCTTGGATCACTGTAATGGTTGCATTGTTTATAATCAGTTCTTGTGATTTTTTCAACGCTAAAATGACTTGGAATTGAAGGATTCAGTCGAGTCACCCCTCAACTCCTCAAATCTCTGGACCAACAGGATCTTGGTTTCCGATTTTTTTTTCCTCAAGCTTTCAAAGGCCTGTTTCCCGAGGCAGTCTTGCTCGCCCTTCTTACAAGTCTTCCTTTTACCACCCTTTAATCAATTTACTGACATAAGTTGGATCAAGACCTCCCTTGCTTTCTACATACCAGACCCAGTTTCCTGAGTTAAAGCTATATTTTCTTGAGTCTTTACCCATCTGATCACCCCATTAAACTAATCGTGACATAAAACTGATCGGCGTTGGGCTCTTCTCCTGCAAGAAATCCAGGAGTGACTTCTGACACTAAAACCATGTATTCAAACACTGCAGTCAATAAGTTGCACGCAAGTCATAGGTCTCGATTTGACCAAGCAAGAAGTCTACTCTCACCAGAAGTTGACCAAACATTCGCTCACGGAGGGGCACTTTGATGCTCGTACTGGTATACAACAACAACGCAAATATAGACTTTCCACGGCCTACGAATGACTCGGTATGAACTCGTCGGGTTCACCAGACTCCTCCACGCATGCTCTATGCTGGAAAAAATCTCTCAAAACACAGTTCCAGTGCTATCCACGGGCTCACAGGCTCCTTCAATCTCCACACAGTTCCAGCACTATCCATAGGCTCACAGGCTCCTCCAATTCAACAATGCAGATACAGAATAATTGGTAGTTGCTTCACTACAGAAATGGCAGCTGTCATACATTGTCATACATGTCCAATTTCTCTCCTCCACGTAGAGTTTTCTCAATGCCTTCTCACGCAGGTGGCGATCTGAGCCTCTCCATGACAATGAATTGTCCTTCTATCGTAGGGACGTTCTTCCTATCGCAACGATCTCGCCTCCAAGACTTTTGTCTCGATCACCCTCTCAACAATAGTCACAACTACCATGATTTCACCATCAACTCCACAGCCACTAGCGTTGCTGCTCTTGCCTTCGGACTCAAGATCCCACTCTTCTTTGTGCATCTCTCTTCTGTAGACAACGCGCCTATCTTCTTCGCACGCATGTCTACACAGATTTCCCTTGCAAAATGCTTAATTGCATTCACGCGCCTCTCTGTCGGGTGACCTTCCTCACGCTCCAGATAACACAATTTTGATATCTTAGATCACAGACTCTCCACATTCAATTCAGTTACGCTCCACACCACAGGTAACTCAGCCTCACATTCTGAGCAAAAGACGTCACCCTTCCAGCGATTTCACTCACACAGATTTGATTTGATCTGGGTGAACTCTCTTGATCTCGTTGATCTCGCTTCAGTGCATCAGTGAATAGACAACGACTTAGGTGGATGAATAGACAATGACTCCAGTAGTGAATATCTCAACGCTCCAACAAACAACGATTTTAACAACGACTATCCAGCAGTGAATATGCAACAACAACGTTCTGAATGAAACGATCTCGTAGACCACAGTGATCTTCCTCTCTCAAGAGTGATTAGATCTCTCCCTTAGCGCTCTGAATATTCGCAGTAGCGATCTGCCTCTCGCGATGCTCCTCCAGCGAACAACAATTTTTTAATCCTCCAGCGAATATCGCAGACCACTAATGGAGCGATCAGCTTCCTCACTATCCGCCTCCTCACGATCCACCCTCTCCTTCTCGGCAAGAATGCTCTCTCCTTCTCGGATCTGATACCAAATTACAAAATAGAGATCAATTAATGTCAATAACAGTGAGGCCACAAGGGCACATCACTAGCGAGTCTACGCTCACATAATCTGTTGTATTACTTTGATAACTTGCTTAAAAATAAATAGGCTAGGTAAGCCTATAACAAACCCCTATCTTTGTGGATGTTGAAATATAAATAGTATGGTGTTTGGGTATAATTTCTCTCTCGACTTGAATACAAACTACCAGCCTCCAATATAATCTTCTGCAATATGTAAGATGCCAGTATGGATTTAGTGCATAATCATGTTGGCTATGATAAGAATATTAATATAATTAATACTTATGATGTTGTGTAGAAAGTGCATGATAGTGGTGTTGTTTAAGGATTATGTAGGTTTGAATCCATGTATGATAGTCATGTTTTCTGTGGGCTAGGAAAATATGGTGGGGGATATCATATGCACCTTTGTGTTGTACAGGATAAGTCAACTGAGAGGGGAGGGGGGGGGGGGTGAATCAGTTGTATAAAATTTATTTCATTGTATAAGAAGATTACTTATTAATCAATAAATCATGCCTTTAACATTTAACTTGCAGTAATAGACTTAACTAATAAATATACAATCACATAAATGAAACAGTGACACAGTGATTTTTCATGAGGAAACCCAAAAGGGAAAAACCTCTTCTTCTTATGAATGAAAGGCAAGCTCCAACTCCTCTTTACATTCTTATTTTATTTGAGATACAACCCAGATGAGGCTGCTACCTCTGTTTCTTCAGAACCTACTGAATGGAAGCTATAACTCCCAAATGTACAAGCACCAACTTGTACAGGAAACTTTTACAATCTCCCCTTGCTCCTCCCTACCACCATTAAATCATTCTTTATCACAAATAACCTGCAAACCAACTCTTTATCTTCTCTGTCAAACAATAAGCATTCAAATCCTCTCTGCACAATTCATTCTTGACCAAAACACATAGATTTTCAATCTGTGTATGTGTCTTCCCTTCACTGTCTTTTCTCTTCCTCAAATTTTAAAGAGCCATATATTTCTCATAATCCTTTCTCAACTTTACTTTTCTTGCAACAATCTCTTTATATTTCTTCCTGTATCATCAGCGCATACAATCGAACCCTTAGGCTTTAAGGATTCAGTTACAATAACTGAATAACTTCCTTACAGTGATTATTATTGGCCAAGGCATCAAGACGAACAATATCCACATGATCAGTTTAAACATTTAACCAGCACCGTTCGATGAAAATACATTTGTTTTAATTCTTCAGCACGGTATAACCCTTGAGCGCTTTGGTAATCCACTTGTGCTAACCCATATGTCCATTGGCCATGACCACAGGTTAATCGAAATGAATTTTGCATTTCACATTTCGTGAATTCAAAAATCTTGTGTCGAAGAGTCTTGACACTTCAAGTTACGAAACCTTGAAATAGGGCTTAGCTTCATTCTAGCTCCTCCCTCTCACATGACCATCAACGGTAACCACTACCTACACCAAAAAAATATTTCATCGTTTCAGCATATCGACATTTCGCATTTCCCGATTTTGGCATTTTGGTATTTCTATGGTGAAGTTTCTTGACGTTCCATGTCGCGATCCCCGAAACTCTGAAATGGAGCTTGGTTGCACTAGCTCCTTCCTCAAGCCTTTGTCGATATGACCATAGGTTATGACCAGGCACTTATCCATAAAGTTCTTTTGTGATTTCCCATCTTGTTATTTCACATTTCAAAACTTCGGGACTCCTGTGATGAAGAGTCTCGACTCTTGACTCCTCCAACTCCTGGCATCTGAAACTTCGAAATGGAGTCGGATCAACGGTCCACAATATCCCTCTGATCAATGACTCGGATTAAGTCATGGTTTAGGTATTTCAGCATTCGAGACTTTGTGATGTTGAATTTTTTGCTTACCATGCAAAAATCCCGAAATAGAAACTCCCGAAATTCCGAAATAGAAATTCCCGGGTTCTTCACAATTTCGTGTTTCGGTATGTCGAGAGGCATGTTGATCTCCGAATTTGGAACCATTGTGCCTATGAAAACTGATCCACGCCTGTGAAAATTGATCCACACCTATCCCTTTAGCATTTTTAAAGTTTGACATTAATGACAAAAACAAGTTTTGTGCAAACTGTGCAAACTGCAATTCCTGCCAACAAACTCCCCCTTTGGCATTGATGGAAAACTTTAAATCTCTTCTACCCCTTTTGACATATACGAAAAAGAAAATACGCTCCTCGGATATTCAAATAATACAAATTCCCTCTAAACAGATGAATTGTCTTATTTGAGTCCTGCAGAGTATTTGTATCTAAGCCAGAGTCTTCTCCTTCTGATTCTTGGACCTATTCATCTTTATCTTCAACTGTGTCCTCTGTAGCAGATTCAATATTTATCAGTTCTCTTACTAGGACTCCTTCATCAGCCTGTTCTTTTCATAACTGGATGACTCCCCCTGAGCAAAGAAAAACACTTGAAAATATGTATCATTTCAGTAGCAACTCCCCCTATCAATAATAGTCAATAAACCTATGCAGTCTAATTTTATAATGACGCCATTGCAATCTTTGAGAATTAAATGAAATTACATAGGGTAAACCCCCAACTGATCCCCGAGACTTTCAAATTGCATTTAAGGTAAAGGTTTAGTAAATACATCTACAATTTGATCCTTTGTGCCAACATATTCCACTTTAATTACTTTAGACATAACCTGCTCTCTTAGAAAATGAAATTTAATGGGAATGTGCTTTGTTTTTGAATGCATAACAGGATTTTTAGAAATACTAATTGCACTGGTATTATCACAGAATATAGGTATAGGGTCATCATAATGAATATGTATATCTTCCAACATCTGTTTCATCCATATAACCTGAGTGAAACAAGTTGCATCTGCTATGTATTATGCTTCAGCAGTAGAGAGAGACATTGCTGATTGTTTTTTACTTAACTAGCTTACAAGACATCCTCTAAGAAAGAATGTTGCTCCACTAGTACTCTTCCTGTCATCAACACAACCTTCCCAGTCAACATCACTGAAAGCATATAAATCAAGTTGATTACCTGTAGGATACCACAAGCCATACTCTGTTGTCCCCTTAAGATATCTGAAAATTCTTTTGACTGCAAGTAGATGAGACATTTTTGGTGAAGCTTGAAACCTCCCAACTTGACAAACTACATGCATAATATCAGGTCTTGTAGCTATAGCATAAAGAAAACTACCAATCATAGATCTGTATATTGTTTGATCAACATCTTTAGTATCATCAAACTTACTTAATTTACATCCAGTAACCATGGGAGTGCTTACTAGTTTAGACTCTTCCATCTGAAATTTCTTAAGCATTTCATTGATATACTTGGTTTGAGAAATAGAAATACCTTTATCAGATTGAGTAATTTGCAAGCCTACGAAAAATTTCATTTCTCCTAGCATGGACATCTCAAACTCTTTCTGCATACTTTCAACAAACTATTTACTGAGCCTATTATCATCACTACCAAAAATTATATCATCTACATATATCTCAACAATGATCATGCTATCATTTTCTTCTTTAATATATAGATTACTATCATTGTTACCTTTCCTGAATCCTTGTTGCCTTAAGTAATTGTCAAGTCTGGAATACCAAGCCCTTAGTGCTTTCTTTAGTCCATACAATGCCTTTTTCAACTTGTAAATGTATTGTTCTTCCTCTTGTACCTGAAAACCATCTGTTTTTTCCATATATACTTCTTCCTCTAAATCACCATTCAAAAATGCAGACTTTACATCCATTTCGTAAACTTTAATTTGTTTAGAACTGGCATAGGCTAGAATTAGTCTAATGGATTCCATTCTTACAAGAGTAGCAAAAGTTTCTCCATAATCTATTCCTTCTATCTGTGCATACCCTTTACAAACCAATCTAGCCTTGTTTCTAGTTATTTTACCTGATTCATCCATCTTATTTCTAAAAACCCATTTATCCCCTATGACATTCTTATTCAAATGTCTAGGAACCAATTCCCATGTCTTATTATTTTCTATTTGACTAAGTTCTTCATTCATTTCTTTCATCTAGTATTCATCTTTAATTGCTTCTTCAATATTTTTGGGTTCAATCAGAGAAAGTAAAGATACTTGTTCATGAGTTGAGATGGATTCTTGCCTTCTACTTCTTGTTCCAACACCTGCATTTATGTCACCAATTATCTGTTCTTTAGGGTGATTTTTATGTATTCTCTTGCTTGGAGTCTTTGATGGAGTCATACTTTTGGATGGAGTTGTGCCCTATGTCAAAGTTGGAATTAATTGTTCACTGTCAGGAGCCTTAGTTTCTTTTGTTTCACTTAACTCATCATCCATTTTATGCTTGTCATCTATCTCATATATTTGATGATTCTTTTGTATAGATTTAGACTTCAAAAATGAGGACTCGTCAAATTTCACATCTATGGCTTCAACTATTTTGTTCAATCTGAAGTTGTAACAATTATAAGCTTTTCTTGAACAGGAATATCCAACCAATATTCCTTCATCAGTTCTTGAGTCTAATTTTCCCAGATTTTTATCAATTCTTTTAATGTAACACTTACTCCCAAAGATTCTAAAATGTTTTATGTTTGTTGGTTTGCCTTTCCATAATTGATAGGGTGTCTTATCAGTATTATTTCTTAGTAATATTCTATTCAAAATGTGAACAACAATATGAATAGCTTGAGGCCATAGTATATTACTTATTTTAGATTCATTGAGCATAGTTCTAGCCATCTCCATAACCATCCTATTTTTTATTTCAACCACTCCATTTTGTTAAGGTGTTTCAGTAATAGAAAAATGTCTTCTTATCCAATTTTCATCACAGTATGTGTTGAATTATTTAGACACAAATTCTCCTCCATTATCTAATCTTAAACATTTAATTTTCATGTCACATTCATTTTCAGTTGACTCCTTGAAGATTTGAAAACCGCTAAAAGTTTCAGATTACTTTTTCAATAAAAACATCCAAGTCATTCTAGAAAAGTCATCCACAAATAATAGAAAATATATTTCTCCTTTTAACCATGTTGTTCTCATAGGTCGACAGACATCAACATGTACTATTTCCAATGGTTTAGTTGTTGAATGTTCTTTGGTTTTGAATTTAACTCTAGTTGTCTTACCATGTTGACATTGCTTGAAGACAGAACTTGAAAGATCCTTTATGATAGGTAAATTTCTTATTGTTTCCTTTTTATTCAACTGAATCCGATTTCCAAACTTAATGTGTCCAAGTCTTTTGTGCCACAACCAACTTTCATCTTCATGTCCAAGATAGCAATTTTCATCCTTCTCATCTAAAATGTATATGTTATTTGATGTCCTTGTGGTTGTTCCAAATAGTTTATTTGATTTTATATTCCTAATTTGACATCCTTTTGAATCAAAAATCATAAAGAGACCTTTATCATAGGTTTGAATTACACTCAATAAGTTATGTTCCATTTCCTCAACCAATAAGACATTTTCAGCCATGGTTTTCTTGTTGTTTAGACAAACAGTTCATCTTCCAACTATCCTAGCTGATTGATCATTTCGAAATGTGACTGTACCTTCTTTTCCTTCATCTAGTTCAACAAAGAGTTGTTTTCTACCTATAATATGCTTTGAACATCCACTATCCACAACCCATTTTACTTTATGTTCTGCTTGTAGAGATATAGTTCATTTTTCAATGTTCAGATTTTCACTTTTCTTTTTCCAATATTTGGTTTTCAAATCTGTGTAAGTGGGTTCATTAAATTTATGAAAGATCATAGGACAATCTCATGACACATGCCCAAAGTTGTTATACTTGTAACATTCAGTCTCATATCTTAAGGTGTCAAATATATTGTAGGAGTAGTTTATATTGTTTTGACTAGTTTTACCATGTTCTCTTCCATATTCAAAATTAGATCTTTCATGACAGTTATGTGCATTTATCTTTCTTGAAAAACTATTACAAAATGAAGCCTTATGTCCATACTTATAACAAAAGAAACAATGGCCTTCAAACCTATTTTGATGTCTGCCATAACTTCTTCTATGCACTGTTGAACCCTAATTTTCTTCTTTCCTTTCTGATTCCATCTTCTTGCTAGTAATTTTTTCATGATTATCCTTTGTACCTAATTTCTCAACACTTAAACTAGAACATACATTAGTTACTACAGATTTATAACCAATTCCAGTCTTATCATATGTTGATCTTTGACTACTAATAATTTGATCTAACACTTGAGAACTATGATTCATGTTGTTTTCTTGTACTTTCTTTCTTAACGAGACTACTTCAATTTTTAAACCTTCATTTTCCTTATCCTTTTCTGCAAGCATTTTAGTTAGAGCTTCTTTAGTCACTCTAGCCTCTTCTATTTTAAGTTTTAAGTCAATTACCATGATTTCAGTGCTCTCAATCAAACCATTTGATTTCTGTAATTCAAATTCTAGATTCTCAATTTCTCTTTTAAAAAGTTTGAATTCCTTTCTCACTTTTCTTAATTCACTTAAAGCAATTACCAATTCGGCTTCTAGATCAACTTCACCTTATTCTTCTTCACCAGATTGATCATACTGTTTTTCCATAGCCATAAAAAGTTGTACATCTGAACTGTCATCACTCTCACCAGATTCCAAAATATTACTGTCATCTTTTATACACAGGCTTTTCTTTTTGTAAGTTTTTCTTTGAAAAAACTTCTTATGTCTATTCTTGAATTCATTAGGTTTTCTATCACTGTCTTCTTCATTATAATTATTCTTATTGTAAGGAAACTTAGATGCAAAATGTCTTATTCTACCACAACCAAAACATTTTAGAGAAAGCTTACCTTTATACTTGTCAGTACCTCTTTTCAAATTTTTAACAAAATTTGCTTCTTCCACATCACCTTCTGACTCCTCATGACTGTTGATTTCTACTTCAACATTTTTCTTATCTTTCTTTGCTACCTTGAAGGCTGCTTCTTTCCTAAAAGAATTATCACCAGAGGTTCTCATCTCATATGTTGTTAGTATTCCATGTAATTCATCCATTTCTAAAGTAACAAGATCTGTTCTTTCTTCTAATGCAGATATTTTTGAATCAAATCTTGCAAGAAGTGATCCCAGTACCTTTTTCACAATAATAATATTATTAACTGTTTCTCCTAGACCTCTCATGGTATTAACAACTTCGTCAATATGAAGAAAGTAGGTAGCCATGTCTTCAGATTCTTCCATTTTCAGGCTTTCAAATTGACTTCTATATGATTGTAACTTAGCACTCTTTACCTTAGTGTCTCCTTCATATACATTTTTCAATTTATCCCATATTTCTTTTGTTGATGCACAATGCATAACTTTAACAAATTATGACCCTGCTAGACCTCCTAGTATTGCATACATAGCTTTGGAATTACTCTCATAGAGTCTCTTACCTGTAGCATCTATTGGAATGGTTGTTGGGACTTTATATTCATTTAATACAGCCTGCCAGATATATACTCCTTGAGTTTGTAAAAACAACTTCTTCCTGATACTCCAAAAAGCATAATTATGAACATCAAACAAAGCCAATCCATGTTTTGTAAATTCTGACTTCTTATCAATTATGAATGATCAAAAACTGCGAGTGGTTAAATTGATATCTTGAAGTAACCAACTCTTATACCAATTGTTGTACATGATAAGTCAACTGAGAGAAGGGGGGGTGAATGAGTCGTATAAAATTTCTGTCATTTTATAAGAATATTACTTATTAATCAATAAATCATGCCTTTAACATTTAACTTGCAGTAATAGACTTAACCAATAAATATACAATCACATAAATGAAACAGTGACACAATGATTTTTCATGAGGAAACCCAAAAGGGAAAAACCTCTTCTTCTTATGAATGAAAGGCAAGCTCCAACTCCTCTTTACATTATTATTTTATCTAAGCTACAACCCAGATGAGGATGCTACCTCTGTTTCTTCAGCACCTACTGAATGGAAGCTATAAATCCCAGATGTACAAGCACCAACTTATACAGGAAACTTTTATAGTCTCCCCTTGCTCCTCCCTACCACCCTGAAATCATTCATTGTCACAAAGAACCTGTAAACCAACTCTTTATCTTCTCTGTCAAACAATAAGCATTCAAATCCTCTCTGCACAATTCATTCTTGACTAGACCATATATATTTTCAATCTGTGTATGTGTCTTCCCTTCACTTTCTTTTCTCTTCCTCAAATTTTAAAGAGCCATATATTTCTCATAATCCTTTCTCAACTTTTCTTTTCTTGCAACAATCTCTTTATATTTCTTCCTGTATCATTAACATGTACAATCAAACCCTCGGGCTTCAAGGATTCAGTTACAATAACTGAATAACTTCCTTACAATGATTATTATTGGCCAAGCCATCAAGACGAAAAATATCCACATGATCAGTTTAAACATTTAACCAGCACCGTTCGAAGAACATACATATGTTTTAATTCTTCAGCACGGTATAACCCTTGAGCGCTTTGGTAAGCCACTTGTGCTAACCCATATGTCCATTGGCCATGACCACAGGTTAATCGAAATGCATTTCACATTTCACATTTCGGCAATTCGGCAATCCTATGTCGAAGAGTCTTGACACTTCAAGTTACGAAACCCCGAAATATGGCTTAGCTTCATGCTAGTTCCTCCCTCTCACATGACCATCGACAGTAACC
Organism: Picea glauca; assembly: GCA_000966675.3. Classification (NCBI taxonomy): domain Eukaryota; kingdom Viridiplantae; phylum Streptophyta; class Pinopsida; order Pinales; family Pinaceae; genus Picea; species Picea glauca. Next base: position 77,393 of record JZKD02S1173527.1, on the reverse strand, counting down.
ACTGCCTACACCAAAAAGATATTTCAGCGTTTCGGCATATCGGCATTTCGCATTTCGCGATTTCGGCATTTCATTATTTTTTTGGTGAAGTTTCTTGACGCTCCATGTTGCGATCCTCGAAACTCTGATATGAAGCTTGGTTGCACTAGCTCCTTCCTCGAGCCTTCGTCGATATGACCATAGGTTATGACCAGGCGCTTATGCATAAAGTGCTTTCGCGATTTCCCATCTCGTTATTTCACATTTCAGAATTTTGGGACTCCTTTGATGAAGTGTCTCGACTCTTGACTCCTCCAACTCCCGGTATCCGAAACTCCGAAATGGAGTCGGATCAATGGTCTAAAATCTCCCTCTAATCAACAACTCAGATTAAGTCGTGGTTTTGGTATTTCAGCATTCGGGACTTTGTGATGTTGAAGTTTTTGCTTACCATGCAAAAATCCCGAAATAGAAACTCCCGAAATCCTGAAATAGAAATTCCCGGGTTCTTCGCAGTTTCGCATTTCGGTCTGTCGAGAGGCATGTTGATATCCGAATTTGTAACCACCGTGCCTGTGCAAACTGATCCACGTCTACCCCATTAGCATTTTTAAAGTTTGACATTAATGACAAAAACAAGTTCTGTGCAAACTATGCAAACTGCAATTCCTGCCAACACTTTGCACACATGGCATGTGTTGATACTTCTTCCCATGTCTCGTGGGACACATACCATCCTATAGACATAGTTAACTCTATAATGGCAAACAATACTCACTCTCAACTAGAATGTTTTGGTTTGACCTGGAGATGGAATTATTTCACTGGTTTCATATTCCCTCACAAATTTACCTCCTTCTATGTAAACGAGTTGACATTGAAATTTACAACCAAAAGTCTATGGCACGGGGAGACGGTTATATTTCATTAAAAACTAATTGATTCTTAATATTAGAGTTATGGTAACTATTTGATTACATTTATTAGGGTTAGGGTCTATATTATATACATTAAAGCAAAAAAAAATTAGGACCTTCAACAAGATTAAGATTTTGATTTTGTTTTAGCGGCCATGGGCTTTCTGTTGAGTGAATTTAAGCATTCCTTTATTTATGTTTCTATGTACAACCTCCATCTTTCTTTAATTTCAATATTTGGTAAACATTCATTTATTCTTTAGAATTAACATGACTTGTTTAACATTCATTTATTCTTTATAATTAGGCTTTTGTTGAAATGGTAGGCATTTAAACCTCGACTTTATTGAACATATTGTAACATCCCCAACATCCAACTGGGATATGTCACATAATTTTTTTGAGTTGTATGCAAATTAAAACATATATACACAAAAACTCTTGCAGAACTTTATATATAAAACTTAAAACAAATAAATACATTATGTAAATGCACAGATTCATACGGAAATAACACTAAACATATACATGCAGTGTAGACAAAAAAATACCCATAAATATAAAGACACGTATAAACCACACACATGAAAAAACCATAAAATTAAACACATAAATAATAATTCAACATGTCATTTAACACACAATTGACAGTTATCATGGTAAAAATATCACCAACTGGGTGTGTCACTCTCGAGATGGGACTAAACTCCACTCGGGTAAATGGATTCCTAACCGGGATGATGTATCTTAGACAACAGGAAAGACTCTATCACAGGTGCCAACTCAAACTAATAGCCTACATTCTCTCATTCCCCACATGTCCATCCCACCCTAGGAAGTGCTCCCCTTATTTTCTCAGCAGTCTTTTGGCTTCCCCACTTCCGTTTTGGGCTTCAACAATCGACCGAACAAGAAGTCTTAGAGCCCTGTAGCTTAAGTTTGGAACCTTCCGGAAATAAATTCCCAGCAATTCTCTCACCTAAAGAGAAATTGTTCATGGGCCTGACAACTCGCCTCTTCAGTATCCCATGGGCTTGATAACCTACTTCTTCAGTCCAACTCTCAAGCTAATCAGGTACATGTATGGGTATTAGTATGGTTACATGTACAATGACAGTAACAAAAAGGTATAGAGGAAAACTAAATGAGTGAGTGAATGATGATGGAATAAATGATCCCCCAAAATGAACTAAGTCCAAGATATATGTATGCATGTTCTCAAGTTGACACTTGTCATGTTAAGAGCTACTTTGGTCCACTTGTTCCCATCCTTAAAACTTAGGATAAAATAATTATCTAAACTTTATACTTTAAGGAATATTAATATCCATCTTTTTTTAATTTCAATATTTGGTAAACATTAATTTATTCTTTACAATTTAAAATTAAAACTTTACTGAACAAAGTCCATTTTTCTTTAGTTTCAGTGTTTAGTAAACATTCATGTATTCTTTAGAATTAAGAGGATTTGTTTAACATTCATTTATTCTTTAGAATTAATCTTTTGTTGAAATGGTGGGCGTTTAAACCTCGACTTTATTGAAGATCAAGTCATGCCTATAATATTTTATTTCTTTTGTAAATGGGAATACTATTTCTAGTTAAAGTGTAGTTTTTGGTGAATGTTTATTTTTGTTTACACTATTTTTAATAAAATAAGCTTTTGATGCGAGGAGGTGTAATGTCTCTCCATTTATAAACATTTGAATATTTTAATTTTTGAGGATTTATGTTGTAAAAACTTATGTTTAATTTATATTTATATTTGTAAATATTACTTTAAAGATGTGGCATGTTAGGGAATAAGCTAGCAAAAAGTTAGGCCAAGAATATTCCATAAGGTTAGGGATGAGGCTAACTTGGAAAAAATACCTATGAAAGTTATTCTTTTTTTATAAAAAAGGAAGAAGAGAAAAAAATCTAGAAGAGGCAAAAATTTGAGTACATGTGAGAAATAATTGAGTTTGAGGGTTTTGAGAAAGAATCAAACTCTCATTTATCTAGATATAGTTATACAAAATTTTCATTTCCTATGGAATAATGATTTAGACTCAAGAGTGACAGAAAAAAATAATCTTAACTATTCATGACTATGATGGAGAGAAATTGACTCTCTATTCAATTAGCTCCTCTAATTTTGAAACATACTCACATATATTTACTTAGTTAATTAGTTTACTCGTTTATATTCTATTAAAATGTGTTAATTCTCACTATAAAAAGTATATGCAATTTCATATAGTCCTTTGTTAAGATTTCTCTAACTACAACAAGAAAAAGTTTATATGCTTGTTAATCATATTTTATTATGTAAGAAAAAATGTTATGAGAGAAAAGATTAAACATTTGTATTCATTATTATGTTGTATTCATTATTATATTAAGCATTATTGAAAAAAAAAAAAAAAATAACACGTTTGCATGCATTTTAAAGAATAACACGTTACATTTATTTTTATGTACAACTCTACTCTATGAGTAGAGAAAAACACAAATATTTTATATTTTAATCCTAAATAGTTTTCCATTGAGTAAAGACTAGAGAGAATACTATTTATCTATATATTATAATTACAAGTATAGTAAGATAAACTAGAACATACAAATTAAAAAAAGAGAACAAAAATATTTTATGTTTTCCATTGAGTAAAGACCAGAGAGAATACTATTTATCTATATATTATAATTACAAGTATAGTAAGATAAACTAGAACATACAAATTTGAAAAAAAAAAAAAAATTATATTTTCCATTGAGTAAAGACTAGAGAGAATACTATTTATCTATACATTATAATTACAAGTATAGTAAGATAAACCAGAACATAAAAAAATTTAAAAAAAAGAAACAAAAATATTGTATGTTTTAGCCCTAAATAGTTTTCCATTGAGTAAAGGCGAGAGAGAATACTATTTATCTGTATATTAGAATTACAAGTATAGTAAGATAAACCAGAACATAAAGATTAAAAAAAGAGAGAGAGACTACTCATAAATAATGAAATAATACTAAAAAGTTCTATTAATTGCTATCTTTATACAAAGATTAGAGCAATAGGAAGCCAAGAAGGTTCGACGCATATATATTAAACTCAGAGTTTGCTTTTAAAACAAAACTAAAGTTTTCATTTTTAAAGAAACCTAAAAAATATTATTTAAGTAATTATGAGCTAGGAAAAATAAGATATTAAGGACCTGCATATAACCAGAGAGGCTCTCGACCATTCCTAGGGTAGAGATATGCTTATAGCTACAACAATGAAACAAAAGGGAAAATGTCTATTAACGAAAAATGGTTATTTGACAGTGTAACCACCATTCGAGGTGTGCACCAACTAAACAAAGGTAAACTCGAAACCTGGTAATGAATCTGTATAACATTCCGAGAAGTATACCAGAGAACTTGAGCTCGTAAGCAAGAGGCGGCACATTATATCCAATTTGTTAGTATTGAAACCCTATATTATGTTACAAGGGAGCCACACAGTTGTACCGGCGACCCTTAAAGTTGGTTTGAGTGCTTTTGTTAATCTTGTACAAAACATAAACAGTGGTTTATCACACAGTATATATGGAATGGGTACACTCACTATAGATAAACTAAGTTTCACACCGTGAGTAAGGAGTATCCCACCAGGGATAATAGACAAGATATGCATGTAATTAGTAACAAATCTTATTTTTCCATCGTCGTCCTGAGGCATGGAGTTCATGTGGCATTACCCAGAGAATAAAATCATCATCATGCAAGGGAATAGGATACAGACTCGTTAAAACCCACTGTCAATAATTCTAGGATAAAAATGATGAGCATATTGGCCGAAAAGAGGACCCGAGACATTAAATATGCAAAAATGGTTACTCTTACCTCAAGTTTTTCTATTTCCTTATGCTCGTTAGAAGAAAATCTTTTTCATGCAGAGGAGGCCTGTGCATAACCAATGAATGTCTAGGATAATTGATCTACGAGACAAATTCATTCTGAGTACCAATTATACAATAACGAAAACTTATTTAATATTGCAACTTACACAAACATATTACCAAATTAATAACCCTAGTAAGTAAACGTATGCACAACAGCATAATGCTTTTCCTTGAGGTTTGAAACCTACATACCCTGTTCAGGTTTCGTTGTGAAACGATTGCTAGGTTGGAATCGACCTGCATAATAAAAGCAATGGTTATTGTCTCGGACATGTAATATAAAAACAAGAAAGTTTAGTAAAATCTCCATCATCTATGATAGTAGAGAGAGTAAGTTGTTACGATTGGAAAGACACAACTAGCAATCACACAAATTATAAAACACAGAGATTTAGGTGGTTCACTCAAAGGTTGGGCTACGTTCACCAATGACAGGTATGAGTTGTCTTATTATTCAGATCATGGATATTACACCAACTCACTCCTTGGTATCAGTTGTCTTATTATTCACATCATGGAGATTACACCAGCTCACTCACACACCTACCTCTACGGGCTTACATAAATAATGAAGAGAATAGATTAGTTAGATAACTATTTTCTAAACTTGTGCATTCATACCAAATTGGTAGATTTGGTTGAACAAACTACTACAAAATAGGCTCCACTAAATCTGCTCATATCTACCGAATTTGGGAAATTAGTTGTCATATTCAACAATCTCCACCTTGACAATAATTAACCTGATACCTTTCTCTTTCCTTTTGTTCATCACCTTTTCTGCAAGCCAGTTGAATCCAAACACCATCTTAGCTTCTCTAACAGTACTAGTTTTGTGAACATGTCTGCGCAGTTCTCTTTTGTATGAACTTTCTCAAGAGAGACTCCACTTTCATCGATGTCATGTCTTACAAAATGGTACTTGGTATATGTTTTTTTTTACTGTGATAGGTTGGATTCTTAGCCAAGTGAATATCACTTTGACTATCACAAAGTAACTTTACTTTGTTGTGCATCCTTCCAAACTCACTCACCAAACAAACCTTTCAACCAAACTACCTCTTTGCAACCATGTGAAGAACTACGTATTATGCTTATGTAGTGGATAAAGCAACAATGTTATGTAACTTTGACATCCAACTAATGGCTCCACCTCTAGGAGTAAAGACATACCCTGAAGTCGACCTTCTCTTGTCCAAATCAACTGCAAAATCAGAATCAACATATCCATAGACCAATTCACAACCACTGTTATAGGTGATACAATAATCACTTGTGCCCCTCAGATACTGAAGCATCCATTTCACTTTCTCGAGTGCTCTTTACCTGGATTTTCCATATACCTGCTGACAACCCCAACTGCATGTGAAATGTCTAGCCTTGTACTAACCATCGCATACATTAGACTTCCTACTGCATTAACATATGGTATTGGAGAAATATATTCCTTTTCTTCTTTTGTATTAGGACATAAACTTGGAGAAAGCTTAAAATGGGAAGTCAAAGGGAATGAAACTGGTTTCACATCGTTCATACCAAACCTCAAAAGTATCTTCTCAGCATACTTCTATTGTGACAACCAAAGCTTACCATTCCTCTTGTCTCTGAATATCTCCATGCCCAAAATATGCTTTGTTGCTTCTAGATCTTTCATATCGAACGTCCTAGCCATTTCAGCCTTTAACCTGTCGATCTCAGTTATGATTTTGCTTGCTAAAAGCATGTTGTCAACATACAATACTAAGATAATGAATATGCCATTATTCAATTTCTTAAAGTAGACACAATGATCATATTCACTCCTTCTATAATTCTGGCTCACCATGAAAGAGTCAAATTTCTTCTACCATTGTCTCGACATCTATCTCAGACCATACAATGATTTCTTGAGCCTGCAAATTTTTTTATTCTTGCAATTATGAACGAACCCTTCAGGTTGTTCCATGTAGATCTCCTCATCCAAATCTCCATGTATGAAAGCAATCTTAACATGTAGTTGCTCCAACTCCAAATCAAGTAAAGCAGCCAATGCTAACACACTTTGAATTGAAACAATCTTAACAGCTGGTGAAAAAATATCATGAAATTCAATAGCTTCTTTCTGATAATATCCTTTCGCAACCAACCTTTTTTTGTATCTTTCCACCTTATCATCAACACCCTTCTTCAGCTTGTAGACCCACTTGCAACCTACAAAAATTCTACCAGGTCCCATGTGGCATTCTTATCTAATGCCTTCATTTCATCCTTCATTGCTTATTTCCATTTAGCATTGTTAGAACACTTCATATCTTCTCGATAGCACATGAAGGTTTATCATTATTAGTACTCAAATAAACTAACGAAACAAAATCATCATACCTTCTTGGAGGATTTCTAACCCGCGTAGATCTCCTTAGGGAATTTTGTGCTCATCCACATTCTGTTGATTTTTATCATCAACCATGTCTTCCTCTGTAGGAAACTCTTCATGAACATATTCAGAAACTTGTTCATGTCCTCTTTCATCTGTATTTGAAGTGGTTTCAAACTGAATCTATTGATACTTAGGTACTTCTTCCTATTTCATTTGAACATCTATATCTAATTTGATGAGAGATGGTTCATCAAATATTACATCTTTGTTAATGGTGATCTTGTGGGAAGTAGGATCCGACAACTTGTACCCCTTAATACCATCACCATATCCAACAAAGATAATTCTTTTTTATTTTGGATCTAATTTAGAACGTTGATGTTTCAGAATTGGAGCATAGGCTTCACAACCAAAAACTTTAAGATTAAAATAATTACAAGGGTGGCCTTTCCATACCTCTTCAGGAATATTTCATTCTATTGTTTTTTATGGTGATCAATTCACCAAATAAAAAGTTGTAGTTATTGCTTCTCCTCATAGTTCATACTGCAAGTTGGCGTTACTTAGCATACTCCTTGCTCTCTCTAGAAGAGTCATGTTCATGTGTTCAAAAACTCCATTCTGTTGAGGAGTATAGGCAATGGTTTTATGCCTATCAATCCCAAACTCCTTGCAATAGTTCTCAAATTCCATTGACGTAAATTCACCACCATTATTAGTTCTTAAACATTTAATGGATCTATGAGTGCTCTTTTCCACTAAAGCTCTAAACTGCTTGAAAACAGTGAACACATCAACCTTTCTTTTCAACATATAGACCCAAACCTTCCTAAAGAAATAATCTATAAAAGTTACAAAATATGATGATCCTCCATATGAAATAGTAGGGGATGGTCCCCAAACATCATAATGGATATAATCAAGGACTCCTTCACTCGCGTGTCTTCCAGTTTTAAATATCTGCCTATTCTGTTTTCCATAAATATAGTTCTTGCATAAATATAACCTTAAAGACTTTAGACTGGGAAGTAACTTGCGATCATATAATACCTTTAATCCTTGTTCTCTCATATGGCCCAACCGTTGATGCCGCAACCAAAAAAAATCATTGTCATTCTCAGATACTGTTGTCTCATGATCTCACTCAGTTCTTCATTTTAACAGAAACAGGTTACCAACCTTCTTCGCTTTCATAACCAATAGGATTCATTTGTAAACTTTCATAACTCCACCTTGAACAATACTCTTATATCCTCCAGTAAGACTCCCAAAGAAATTAGGTTCTTCCTAAGCTCAAGTACATGTCTCACATCAGTTAATATTTTAATAGTTCCATCAACATCTTAATTCGAATGCTACCAACTTCCACAAATTTACCTGATATATCATTTTCCATGTAAACTATTCCATCATCGATGGACTGGTAAGTAATAAACCAGTGTCTACAAAGACACATGTTATTTGAAGAACCTAAATCTAATAATCATTGTTGATCATGACGTGAACCAATACTAATTGATAAAACTTCATCAATCATACCTGAAACTGTTGTTGAACCTGTTTCAATTGTGGTTTCTTCCTTTCTCTCTTTTGGAGGGTCTTCTTTGGAGGCTTGTTCTCTCTTCCAACAATCCTTATTCAAGTGTCGAGATTTTCCACAAAACCAACACTTAATATTTCTCTTTTTACCCTTTGAATTTGACCGATAGAAATCCCTCTGACCCTATCCTCTTTCTTTAGGTCTGCCTCTGACCATCATTGCCTTAGATGTAGAGTTTTCTAGATTGGATTTCTTCCTTGTTTCCTTAGATAGTAGGGCTCCAACAATAACATCAAACTCAATACTTTCTGTTGTGCTGAAACTAATAGAGGTAACAAAGTGATCCCATGACGCGGGAAAAGAACAAAATAATGTAATTTCCTTATCTTCATATTCGAATTTTACTCCCATGCTAGTCAACTGAACTAAAAGAGCATTAAAAACATTTAAATGATCATCTATTTTCGTACCTTCCTTTATGCGACAACTGTAAAATTACCTTTTCAGGAAGATCCTATTTGTCAAGGAGTTCATCATATACAATCTTTCCAGCTTCGTCCATAAACCGACTATTGTCTTCTCCGAGAAAATATTGAACAAAACATCATCAACCAAACACATGCGTATGACACTCATTGCTCTCGTATCAATATCATCCTAGTCTTCATCTATTATGTTCACGGGTTGTTTTTATTTTCCCAAAAGTGCCTTCACCATGCCTTGTTGCACGAGTAGATCATGCATCTTCACCTTCCAGATCTCGAAATTGTTCTTTCCATTGAACTTCTCAATTTCGAATCTAGCACTCTGATTTTTTGTTATTAGCAGAAAGAAAAAATTCCAAAAAAACACCATTGCTTATAATAGCCAAGGCCCTTTGAAAAATATGTAGAGGAATAATGGTATAAACTTCACAAGGTTTATTAAAAAAAACGTTTAATAAAAAACCTTTTACTAAAAAATTCACCTTTTAATAAAAAACTTTTTAATAAAATTTCACCTTTACTTTAATTCCTCCACCTTTTTTAATTGTTTTAAACATTCAACTCACCTTCTATTAAAACATCCTCCACTTTTATATATATATATGTCATTCGCCTTCCTTTATATATATGTCATCCACATTCCTTTAAATATATGTCATTCACACCCTTTTAAATATATGTCATTCGACCTTCCTTTAAATATATGCCATTCACACCCATTTTAAATATATGCATACCATTTAAAACGACTGTCAATTATTAATTTGAATATCCACGCGCCTACCTTTACATATATGCCAGTGCAAAAATGTCAATATTGAAATTTCATAAGTGAACCAATAAATCAGCACTTCCTTTATGCAACAACCCTAACGTTGAGTTGTAAACAACGCTCCCTTCCAGCTCTCCAGTCCTGCGTTCCCTTAAAAACGGATAGCCCAGCATTGCTCCTCCTCCGCGCCCATGACCTCACAGATCTCCGACGTCCCACTCTAATACCACTTGTTATGATTGAAAATGCGGAAAAACACAATCAACAATCACACATATTATAAAACACAAAGATTTATGTGGTTCACCCAAACATTGGGCTACGTCCACCAAGGAGAGGTATTGGTTTTTTTATTATCCAGATCATGGAGATTACAACAACTCACTCACACACCTATCTACCTCTATGAGCTTACATAAATAATGAATAGAATATATTAGTTACATAACTATTTTCTAAACTTGTGCGTTCATACCGAATTGATAGATTTGGTTGAACAAACTACTACAAAATAGGCTCCACTAAATCTGCTCATATCTACCAAATCTAGGAAATCCGTTGGCATATTCAACATAAGTTACGCAGCAAAAGTAATGGTAAATGCAGGTCGAGTGCCTATAAATAAGAAACCACAAGAAGACTAAATTGTTTGTACTCAAGAGCAAATGCATAGTGTTTTTTTTATCATGCACTTTGACAATGAACTTATTTTGAAGTTAGGTTAGTGTGCCACATTAAAGATAAGTGGTACCTAGTTAGGTAAGAGGACTCAGAGTTTCCATTAATGGTGCCAACTTGTCTTTTGATTTTATCTGAAATTAGTGGAATAACAAGATATTATCTATGATATTTGTCAAAGAAAGGTACGAAGTATATCATGTTGTGATATTTGTCAAAGCAAGGTAGGAATTATATCATGCCTCTATTCTCAACCTGATGTGTCATAAAGCCTACATGCAATGTATGTTGGGTATAGTATGTTATGTAACGCATAAACATTATAGGTAAGAGGATGGTAATGCTTACAATGAAATGCATAACTCATGGATTTTATTTTACCCAAATATAGGGTGAGTTTTCAAAGTTGGTGGATGAAAAAGTGACAAGGGGGTTAATAGGAACGCACACTCTTAGGAATGTGTGCATGTTCTCAGGAATGTGAACTTGTTCCTATTCATATAGGTTTGGTAAAGCTCGAACCTCTAGTAAACAATGCCATGTAGGTTCGTTGGTATAAAATGACACACTCTACCCAATTTTTAAGGGACTGTAAGCATGTTTTGTGCTCATTTCATTTCCACACCATGCCTAACAATTTTCTGAGTTGGAGCAAAAAACTAGGACTAATATAGGAGAAGAAAATCGTGAGTGTAGTATATCTAGAGGGGTAGTGGGGGGTCCGGATGGCCGATAGTAATAATAGTGGAGGTCATTCAATGTAAGGTGGACTAGGTCCACTATATTATTAAATAAGGCCCTCTCTTGTAGTTATATATAATAAATGTAAGAGGAATTACTAGAAGGTTCTACTTCTAGAAGGTTTCTCCTTTAGAATGTTCTTAGGTTGTTGGTAGAACTATATAAATGGGTTCAAGCAATGTAATGAGACAAGATGAGAAGTATTTTATTTGGAGTGGTAGCTCAATATGAGGATACCCCTCGAAGAGGCAAGTGAACAAGAGAGGACCCCTTCCATAATAGGATCCATTGTATGGTGTTTCTCTTCCCTAAATATTTTCTTATAATAAAAGTGTGGTTATCTCTTAATAAAATCACCAAACAAGATATATGGAACAATATATAAGAACAACAATTTTATTATAAGAAAACCCTTAGGGTAGGGAAACACCATACAATGGATCCTATTGTGGAAGGGGTCCTCTCCTGTTCACTTGCCTCTTCGAGGGGGCATCCTCCTACTGAGATACTACTCCAAATAAAAAACTTCTCAAATTGTCTCATTACATTGCTTGAACCCCTTTATACCATGCTATGAACCACCTAAGAACATTCTAGAGGAGGAACCTTATAGAAGTAGAACCTTCTAGTAAGTCCTCTTACATTTATTATATATAAATATGAAAGTGTGCCTTATTTAATAATATATTGGACATATTCCAACTTACATTGAATGGCCTCCACTATTATTAATATGGTCTCTCTCGACCCCCCACTACATCTCCAACTACACTACATTTTATCCCCATTATGAAAGCATTGTCCTCAACGCTTGTTATGAGGGTGTACAACCATATACTAGGGTACCATGGATAAGTGTGAACCATAGTGTTGAAGTATACTAGATAAACAATGTCCCATGTAGAAATCAAAGACACCATGCTGAAGTAGTGCAACCGCCATTGTAAATTGGGGTCCCATGTCCAAGTGATTAGGTGAACTCCATGCAGAAGATATAGGAACCCAATAACCAACATAAAGTGATGCTCCAAATACTCACACCTATCATGTAGAACCAAATAACAATATCTATCCACATAGTCAGAAAGGGTCATAGTTAAATCAGAAAGGAATAATACAACTATATAATATGCAGGTTCGACACTGGTAGTCATAAATATCTCTTGATTTGTCCCATTGATGTTCTCTACAGAAGGTAGAATAGAGTCATCAAATAAAATATAAAAGTTGTTTTCATCCCATAAATGAAAAATGTCCATATACCAATCATTATAATCATCCTCATAATCATACCAAGAATATCTTTCTTGATTGTATTTTACCAAGATGTAAATGTCAATTATATCCCTGTTATATCTCTATTGTCTCTATTGCATTGCAAGAGTAGAGTACCAATAATCACAATCAGGCTCTAAATCATCTCAAGAAATTCATTCACGAGCATATTCTGTCAGAATGGCAAGATAAATCTTAAGGTGTTCCCTTATTATATCACTGAGAGATTTTATGGACATTAGAAATTTTTCAAAGGTTCGAGTGCATCACACATCCATTGGAAATAAACTCAAATAATATGCCAGAAGAAAGCATTTAAAATTCTCTATCCAATGAAACTAATCCGGTAGAAATCTGAGCACCCTGTGAAAATTTATGAACTCTGCAGTCCTGCCGTCATCATGGAAACCCCCCAAAAATGATTGATTTTAAATCAACGATATCTTCACTTTTGGAACTTTGATTAGGATGATATTTTTTAATTTGGGTGAAATTGTGAGAGGAACTCATATCTATAATTGTTTTGGGAAAATTTATCCATAGATGCTACATAAATAAGAAAAATCATGTGGCCATCCGTGGACAAACCTAAAAAATTGTAGATTTTAAAATGATGATAGCTTCACTTCTCAAACTCTGTTTCAGAAGATTTTGTTTTTTAAATTGGTTGTTTTTATAAGAGGAACTCAAATATAAAACTAGTTTTTACAAATTTTGCACAAAAATTACAAAAAAAATATGGAATGTCACGACCCTTGTTTTATTTTCCGAAAAATATACAAAAAAAAATAAACAAAATTGTCCACACTTTCTGCCAAGGAATGTACTCTGATACCACTTGTTAAGAACCAAAAATATATGAATAAAATCACCACACAAGATATATGGAACAATATATAAGAACAAAAATTTCATTATAAGGACACCCTTAGGGTAGGGAAACACCATACAGTGGATCCTATTATGTAAGGGATCCTCTCATGTTCACTTACATGTTCAAGGGGTCATCCTCCTATTGAGACACCGCTCCAAATAAAATAATTCTCAACTTGTCTCATTAAATTTCTTGAATCCCTTTATATAGTGCTACTAACCACCTAAGAACATTATAGAGGAAATGTTCTGTAAGTCCTCTTACATTTATTATATCTAACTACCATAATGGGTCTTATTTAATAATATAGTGGACCTAGTCCATCTTAGATTGAATGGACTCGACTATTATTACTATGGGCCATACAGACCCCCATACCTCTCTAGCTACACTACATTAATGTAGTGTAGCCAGAAAATTAGTGGGGGTCCTGGAGGGCCCATAGTAATAATAACCGAGGTCATTTAATGTAAGGTGGACTAGGTCTACTCTATTATTAAATAAGGCCCACTATGGTAGTTAGATATAATAAGTATAAGAAGACTTACTAGAAGGTTACTTCTCTAGAATGTTCTTAGGGGTTTGGTATCACTATATAAAGGGGTTCAAGCAATGTAATGGAGTGTGAAGAGAAGTATTGTAATTGGAGAGGTAGATCAATAGGAGGATTCTCCCTCAAAGAGGTAAGTGAACATGAGAGGATCCCTTCCATAATATGATCCATTGTATGATGTTTACCTACCTCAAGGGATTTGGTAATAATAAACGAGATTTTTCATATTGTTCTTGGTATCTTTTCTTGTGATTATATTTGCAGGTCTTTGGTTCTTAACACCAAGATCTTTCCACCATGTCCATTTCAAGATAGGTATGGCTGATTTTTTCATTTCTTGTTGGATTTGCAAAAAATACAAAACAATTAGTCATGGGTTATGGATGTAAAACCCAATGACATTGAACACCTATTATCTAGGTTCAATACACATAATTAATAATTGAATTTAAATCTGTCAACAATTCACTAATTATGTATAGGTTTTTTTCAAGGTTGTAAAGATAACACATAGTTTTTCTTTGTTTTACACAAAATTGTGTTAATGATTTTTTTGGGAAAAAATGAAATTGTTGTTTGTAATACATTTTTATTAATTCCACTTATTAAATTATCTTTTTAAAATGAAGCATATATTATAAAATGGAACCCATAGACAATGTAAATCATATACCGAGGTGAGGAAAACCCCAACCCACTACAACCAACCAACTTAAACACCCAAATTAATGAGGGATTGGACACATTAATAACACTTGTAAATCAATTAAGGGGAATCATAGAACCATGTAGAGAGTCCTTAAACACTTAGTTGGATGTCAATGTGATGTCCATTGCAAGTTCCCAAGATAAATTGAATTATATTTGCAAATATAGGACAAGAATTTTTGAGTATTACAACACTAGATTGGATGGAAAGAAAGTTAGAGACTTGGGTAAATCAAAATAAGAATTCATGTCTATTTTTAGTGATACTCAATCTCAATAAAAACCACCCATGACCAATCAATGCATTTGTATTGACTCGTGCGTCCACTCACAAATTAGTCAAAACTAGATGGATAGCTGGTATATGGTATTTGATAAACCTCCATGCAATAATATGGAGTTGCATTTATATTTTTTGAGAAAATCGTGGGATGTATTTATTTTGGGTTATCATATCAACTACTTCGACATCGGTGACTTCCAAGGTGTGGGTTGATGGTATGCACCGGACCGTGAGCATGCTAGGTGTGATCCCTTGTTAGTTCTTAATCCCCCAAGGTGAAAGCACGACCCCCCTACCCAACATCCTCTTGTTGCAGAGAGATTGTAGTAGGTACAATTAACTATATTATGATTGAATTGGATCCTAGTGCAACATGGTATCTTTTTTACACTATCTTGGCAGGATGTGCCTTCTAATGACATTGATAGAGGGGTTGAAGCTTCACCCCGTACAACAAAGTGGAATGCGAAGAGGGCACATGTACATAGAAGTTATCCATGTGAACCTCACGGATGCTCTATTTGTGGGTAGACTTGATATGGTCCTATGGATGCAAGTCAATAATAGAGCTTCATGGAGGAGGTTAGTATCTTAACAATATCTATTTTCTGCATCGTTATATATTAATATGGTATTATGTCTATTTATATCGATATTTTATTGTATGTTGTTTTACAGTTGCTATGTCCATGTAGCATACCCTCTACACCCATGGACACATCAATGAACATCTTCACCATTGATCCATTAATGCACCAATAGAGGCATCATGCTCATTTGGCATACCCCATATGATGCAGAAACACCCCCCCCCTCCGTTCTCCCCTATGGGTTGCGCAACCTCCCAAGATAGGATCATTAAATCACCTGAGTCAGTTCGATTCTTAGATTCCCTACTGGAACCCAAGGAAAATTTTCACAGTTCGCTCTTCCCCCAAAGTGTGGGTCTTATTAAACCCATGGCTCTCCTCTTGGCCCTTCGAAGAAAGTTGATGGAAGCACTAGTTCTCTATTCTAGGCTCTTTCTATAATATGCCCTCGGGTTGTGTCCTAGGGATAACCTATGAAAGGCACATCAGTTTTGGGAATTTGGATTATTCACAACAACCAACTCTTATGTGCCCGAACTCTGAATCAGAGAATAAAACTAACGTGAGGATCAGCGGTCCCTGTCACTCCCTTAGATCCATGGTTGTCATCTATTCGGACTCCGACCTTTGGGAATCTCACCTTTTGTCCTCCTCTTCTCTTCCAGAGCGCTACTCCTCTAAATTCTTTGAATATCCTCCACATGTCCCTTCCATATCCAACGGTATAGATTCACTCTGATCTTCGCGACTTCGTGAAGATTTCTATTTTCTCTTGGAAAATCTTTCGGATCTTTAACTCCAGGATCTTTTGATATTTCACCACCTATCTCCTCCTGATGATGGGTGGTTTCAATTATCTTCAGGACTTCAATGAGTCCTTACTCTTTTTTCACACTTAACACTTTTCTCTCTCTCTGAGAATTTGAATTCTCTTGGCGTCTCTGCACTCCTTGCATGGATTTTTTACGCGCAAACACTAATCTTTATGATCTTTGCTCAACTCAAACTTTGAAGGTTATTGGCCCTTTTGCCTCCTTCTGGTTCCCTCCTAGAAACTCAACACTCTTTCTCTTGAGCTTGTGATATGGACTCACTTCACCTTTCACGCAGTCCTTGCTCTTGATTAAGCCTTTAGACGACTTATTCCTAAATTCTTTCAAGTTTACCAAGGCAACTCCTTTTCCCCCGCTCAATGCACACTTGCAGAGCCTTCTCACCTTAGAGTTTTCAATAACTCTGGGTTGGCATAAATGTGTTCAACACTCCATAATCTATTGGTCCTGTGCGTTCTCGCACCTACTCAATGCCCTCCCGACAAAGTCCACAGAGAATTCACTAACTTTGTGTTATGCTTCCTCCTGTGTATGATTCCCTCCAAGGTATTCAACAACCTTGAATTTATCCATTGAGTATGTGAATTATTCTGGTGTGCCCTCCTGGAATGTTCTTCTCTGACTTGTAGGATTTTAGACATTTACTCCTTGCGTCGGTTCATATAATTTCAACTTCCTGTCGTGAAATCCTTGCACTTAGCCTAAAGAACCAAAACTAATCCATCAACTCACAGATAGAGGATCCTATCTCTATCCCTGCAGATGAATCCTAACATACATATACAACATAAAGACACATGAATGAGATTCAAAAATAAACATCCATTATAGAGGAAAATGGAAAATAATGGAATATGTTCTTTTCTATTAATGAGAGAATGTCAATTACAATATATGAGTCTAGACTGCAACTGAGTCTCGTATCTCAAATCTCTTGTTGTCTTGCAATGATTCTTCCTTAATCTTCAACAGCCTCTACCGGGCATACAATACAAAAATTTATACAAGAGGGGATCGATGATCTTTCCCTCCAAACTACACTAGTGGTGTCTAATAACCATTAAAAATCCCTGAATAATGAGGAAAAGTACAATGAGTGGAAATCTGATCCAAATCAGATACATATCTCTCCTACAATCAACCACTTAAGGCGACCTCACCTATGACTTGTGCAAAAGAACAACTTGTCTCCTCCAGCTTAAGTGCATTAATTTCCTTAATTAAAATTCAAACTTTCTAACGAAAAATGAGAGGGAAATGCCTCTCCCTTCCTTGGATGCTCACCATCGTGCTAACTAGATGACGCGTGCTGAGGTGCATGGATTCTCTTACATCATACTCCAGTGCTATGAAAATTCATGAGCTCCTACTCATTAGCTTCCCAGCTCTGTTTAAATCCTCCTGGATCCCAAACTTTCTACTAGATTTCTCCTCCCGCTCCTCTGCTTTTCTGCTGCTGCATCTTCTTCAGCATCTTCCCCACTACTCGTACAGTTTCTCCTCTTATGATCAGCTTCTCCTTGTTGATAGCTTCTTCTGCTGATTTCAACATCAACTCCCTTATCTCTTGTTTTACTTCTTCTAGCTTCTATACCGACTGTTTCTCCTTATGCAGTGTACTCGGATGCAACTTCTCATGCTGCGCTAAGGGTAGATCATCCCGATATCCAATGTTTCTTTCATCTCCTGTGACGATGACTAGCCACTCTGCTACAGACTCTGATTCGGCAGGCTCCTTACTAAACTACTTCTCATCTATGTCCCCTGAAAGACTAACTCCTATCAGTTCTTTGGCTTGTCCCATTCCATCTTCCTCTAACTTCAACTCATGTTGGCATGTCTCCCCTGCCATGGATATCTCCTAGCAGCCACCTTCTGGTTCCGTACTGTCCAACCAATCCTCCAACATATTCAACTCCATCTCCCACTAAGTGAGAAACTCAGCCAGTTGCTCCTCTTCTATTGGGGAAGACTTCAGTATCTACTCCTCCTCCATGACAGTCTCAACTTGTTGTCCTTTTGATGCTACCTATGCAACAAATATGTTAGACTCTCCTCAACTACTTGGCAGGAATATCTCGATGACTAGGTTCATCACCACTGGTTACCTAGTAGACATCCCATGAGGCACCCCC
The DNA here is from genome assembly GCA_000966675.3 of Picea glauca. NCBI lineage: Eukaryota > Viridiplantae > Streptophyta > Pinopsida > Pinales > Pinaceae > Picea > Picea glauca. The sequence continues at coordinate 58,748 of JZKD02S1173527.1, read as the reverse complement.
ACAGGTTACATATATCCTATCACACAAGGGCCCACTTGACACCTCTTCTGTGTCACTCGAGCCACTATCAAAACTGTGGTTCAGAGGTGTTGCGCCAGTTTGCAGAGGCTAGGAAAAGGATACAAGAAGTTCAGCAATGACCAAGTACAATAGATCTATCTACATGTTTAAAAGGTATTCTCTATGCTTATGTGTAGTTGGATGTTGTTGTTTACGTGAGATATGGTTATGGGAGATTGAAGATTTTCCCTAGAGATATTTTTGATAGTATGGTACATATTTTATGAGACAAATCTACATAGGTACAATGTTCGTGTGCTTGGTAGTTATCATTGGTACATATTCTTGGGTTGATTGTTGAGGCATATCTTGTATTTATTAATACATGGTTGAGAGATTTTGGTTGAGGTGTGTTGGTAAATTTGTTGGTAAAGTTTTAGGCTACATAACAATGAGGTTGTGATGTCTGGTTGATGTGAGGGTTTATTATACATCATTATGATTGTTCACATATATATGGCACGTTATTAGAGAGACATAGTTGCACATGGATTGAGTTATATTTTTATGATATTGGGCATGAGATCTATGTTTTCAGATCTGATTTGTCGAGAAGATTATTGGTACAATTTGCGGAACATGTTGGTATAATTTATTGGTACAGGTTGACTATAGGTTGTTGGTACAAATTGGTATAGGTTTATAGTGACATATTTCATAGTGACGGAGTGACATTGATTTCATTAGTTATTTCTCACTTATACTTCATCGGGGTTGGATGGGGAAAGAATAGGTGGTTTTAGCCACCTTCCGGTTGTATCCAAAGAACATAGTTGGTTGTACCTCCTTCTAGTTGGAGCGAGAGAATTAGGGAGTTGGAGCTTCCTTCAGGTTGGAGGCTGAGAAACTAAGTGGTTGTAGCCTCCTTCTAGTTGGAGCTGGAAAACAATAGAAGTTGGTGCTTCCAATTAATGTATTTCTTAAAGACATATAATAAAAATAATTATGTGATTTTTCTCCCTCATTGGGTTTCCACATAAAAATATTGGTGTACTGTGTATGTGTATGATTTCTCATTGTTCATGGTTTATTTACTCGACACTTATTAAATGATATTGGTAAACTGATCATAAATTTAACAACACTTATATATACTATGGTGAAAAATAATTAAAATGTACTATTACTAATTCACCCCCCATCTCAGTAATCCAACAATGATCTACCAAGTAATCATGAATTTTAAATCTACAAGAATGTAGATATTCAAACATCACATAAAAATAAACTTGATTAAATAAAGAAATAATTAATATTATTATTATCAACCCTTTAATTTCACAATGTGACATAATGTTGAATTCAACCTTTTAATATCAATCATGTTCAACCCCATTAGTGTTGTAGTGCAACATATTCCATGATGAACATGTTGGAATACTAAGAAGGGGGGTGAATTAACATGAGAACAATGAGTAATTTTAATCACAATATAAAACCTCCAATAAATATCATGAGCATTAAATATATCATCAACAACATAATCCAATGCATAAACATCACATAAACACAATACAACAAAATTTTACGTGGAAACCCAATGTGAGAGAAAACCAAAGAATATTTTTCTTATTTATAAAAGAGTACATTAATTGGAAGCACGAACTTCCTATTTCTCCAACTACAACTGGAAGGATGATCCAACCCCCTATTTGCAGGCTGTAACCTAAAGGAAGATCCAACTCCGTAATTTACCATCTCCAATGGAAATGAGGCTCCAAACTCCTTTCCTGGACGCATCCAACCGCCCTGAAATATAAATGTAGACCAATATGTCACTACTTATGTCAGTGTAACTAATAACTTCTTGTTGTTGTTGTTGTTTCTAATACTTATGTTTCTACTACTAATTTTGTTATCTCATCAAGATTGCAACTACACATACCTCATACCAATATCCACAAGAGATTTCTCCAAATAAAATGCTTATGAATAACTAAGACATATATGTTCCTGATTTCTTCAGAATACACACCCTAACATACATTGGAAGACATACCTTCAACCTGTAGCTGACCTGAGTTTTAGATCCTTGATCTTCAACAAATTTCCTCATAGTTATGTGACCCTTACACTGTCTTCTCGTGGATGTCCATACTTTTCCTCATTGTATCTTGTGGATGTACTCGATTTTCCTCTTGAAACCCATGGATTTACTTAAAGAACCTATGTGTAAGATGGGCTGACATGAAACTTGTTAATTTTTTATGCACTTTGTTAAATTCTGTTTACAATTACTTTAACATGCAACTGACATGCATCTTGTTAACTTTTGTTTACAATTCCTTTACCTTGAAATTCAACTTGTTAACTTCTTGTTCAAGGGTTGACATCAATGAAAACCAATATTTCAAAAATTCAATGAAAACCAAAATTTCAACAACTAATCTTTCAAAAATTAATCTTTCAATAATATACCCCTTTGGCATTGATGGAAACACTTAGATACAACACTTATCATGATCATGTTGGCTCCCCCTGTCTTCATGCCTCTTTTATTCATTTCTATGCCTCTGTTTTTCTCCCACCTTTTGATATCAATGGAAAAGGGTAACTTCTCCTTAGGGATGTTCCCCCTATCTGTAAGCCTCTAATCTCTATTGATGTTTCTTTTCATGGTGCTTCCTCATGTAAATATCTGATAAAAAGCATTAAAAAAAATTCAAGTATTTCATGATTGTTGTTCCTCTCCCCTTGTTGTACGTCTATGCCAACTTCCATGTAGATCACTGTGGGGATTAAATTACTCCTAATTTCTATCTAAGATACTCAAAAGTCTCCCTCGGAAGAGGTTTGGTGAAGATATTTTCAATTTGTTCTTTTGTCCCAATGTAATCTAATTTGTTTGTATTCTATGCAACATGTTACCATACAAAGTGAAACATGATCATCATGTGTTTCATCTTGGAATGCATCACTGGATTATTAGATATACTTATAGAACTTTTATTATCACAAAATATCATTATAGACTCGTCATATTCCACCTGTATTTCTTGCAAAGTTTGCTTCATCCAGGGAAAATGTGGACAACATGTTGTTGTTGCAATATACTCTTCTTCTATTGTGGACAATGATACTAAAGGTTGTTTCTTGCTCAACTAGGATACTAGACAATCACCGAAGTAGAAGGATACTCCACTTGTACTTCTTCTATCATCAACACTTCCTTCTCAATCCATATATGTGGATGCAACTAGAGATAGATAACTTCCTTTTGGATACCATAATCCATAGTCTTTCATGGCTTTGAGATATCTGAATATTCTCTTTACTTCCATAACACATACTTCCTTCGATGTTTCTTGAAATATTCCAACCTATCAAATTTCTTGCATCACATCCAATCTCGATGTTGTCACATAGAGTAAACTGCCAATCATCGATCTGTAGATTCTCTTATCTGCATCCTTGGATTCATCATATTTTCTCAATTTGCAACTAGTGTGCATGGGAGTACTTACGGACTTCCAATCTACCATTCCAAACTTCTTTAGCATTTCTTTGATATAATTAGTTTGGGAGATGAAAATACCTTTATCTTACTGACATATTAGGAGTCCCAAAAATAAATACAACTCACAAAGTAATGACATTTTGAATTCATTATGCATGTATTTAGCAAATTTCTTATGCATCATGTCATCATCACTTCCAAAAACAATGTCATCAACAGAAAATTCAATTATCAATATTCTACCTTGATTTCACTTTATGTAGAGACTATTCTCTACATTTCCTTTCCTAAACCCTTATTGTTGTAGATACCTATCCAATATTTAATACCATGCTCTAGGGGCTTATTTGATTCCATACAATTCCTTATTCAATCTACAAAAATAATCTTCCTTTTCTGACAATACAAACCTCTTTGATCGTTCAATGTTGCCTTCTTATTCTAGTTCTCCATTTAGGAAGGATGATTTTACATCAATAATATATACTTTGATTTTCTTCAAACACACATAAGGGAAAAATCATGAATTTGGGTGTTTATTTTCCCTGTTTTTTAAGAAAATAAAATATAATTTTCAGAAGTTTTTCAACTTCCATTAAACAAAAGTTTATTTATTTATTAATAATTTCACCTTACAGTAAAAATAGAACTTGCCATGAATTTTGTTAGCTTCCTATTGATTATTTTTTGAAACTTTTTTATTGACATTTGATATCTCGTTTTAGTGATGTTTTGGCAGTATCTTTGATGAAAACCCCCACCACTCCTAGGGGCTCACATGAACTCCCTGTCTAGGATCGTTCAATCAAGGGAGATGAATTATCCCTAGGGGCCTTGATGAACCCTCAAAATTTTCTACCATAGGCCTTTTCCATTTTCCATGTGCACAAATCGTTGGCTAATGTGACATCCCCCAAAAAGAAAATATTTTTTATTTTTGTGTGCTAGAAATTTATTTCCGTTTTTGGCAAATTCGAATATGGAATTTTTTTTTCCATTTATGGAAATTTCAAATTTCGAATTTAATAATTGTATTTAATTATTGTGACTATTGGGTAGAGATATGTTTGGACTCAACTAACTATTTGACTATGACACTTGTATAACAACAGAACAATTATATTAATTGTAGGAGGAGAAATGGAACAACCATATTAAAATCAAATGACCATGACTCCATGAGTGGGGAACATGTTGGAACTACCTCTGGGCTGATAATTACAAGTGGAAAATCATTGATTTGGCCACTGGAAACCCCTGAAAATCAGGGATTTAGAAAGCTGTGAAAATCCCCAAAGGAGGGAAAAAACCTGGGCAAAAATTGTTAAATAGCATATGCGAGGATGTAGAATGCTGCCAAGTATGCCGGGAAAGGATTGTGAGTCCTCTTGCTGTTATGAGAATTTTCGGGCAAGTGTGAGGCAAGGGGATAACTACTGAAAAAAATTGGAATATTAATGACGAGTCTCCAAGTTCGTCCTCATGGATTCATGGTCAGGCTAGGGGGTGAATCGGGCAAGTAGTTTTGACTGCCCTGTTCTATGGTTGGGAGAAACGTGGTTGTTCCCTTTGTCTTTCCGCGGATTGGATTCAGATATGTTGATCTACCCTTATCTATTTTGAATGGCTACATTTGATTGATGTCATGTATATGTTGGGTGATTATATCTAATTGCGTTAAAGTAAACTATTTGAATGATAATATCTGTTTGTGTGAAGAATATGTGTGAAGGAAATATGTATCTATATATAGTTATAATACATCTGCTAGAATGTTCACATATGACTGCTGAAGTATATATATATATTTGTTGTGGAAGATGAAATTACCTTTGTGAATGTAATCTGTCTATCTATCGTCACGAAGTTCGTAATCGACATCCAAACTCTTATGGAATAAAATTCACATTCATGTATATACTAGATGCATAGATCTAGTACTGTTAACGTATAATACATTGATTAAAAGCGGCTCTAAGTGAATATAATAGAAATTACCTTATACAGAAAATTGTTATCCTATTGTACCCTTTTATAGAATATAAGCATATAAAAATCATTAGTTAGACCTTCGAAATTATGTTACGTAAATGGATATTGAATCCCTCTACACCTACTGTCTCACAGAACGAAAGTAAGGACACCAGTAAAGGATAAAATTTGGAAAGTTAAGGAGATCTAGAAAACCCCTTTTGTTTATCAAATGCTAAACAATCATGAGAATTGATGCCTATCAGAAGATTTTTATGCTTTCCTTGTTTTGTTTAAAACGGTCTACCCTTTCCACAGTTAAGGTATTGATGAATTTTAGAAAATTACGAAACCCTGAAGTGCTAGTCCTTTTTTCCTTCTTTCACATTTTTGGAGTTGTTGCAGGATAGGTTTGGGCATTGGAAACCATGAAACCCTGAACTCCGAAATCCCGAAATGTGGGTTTGACCTTTCCATTTTTCTCATTTTAGAAGTTTGTATATGTTGATGTTTGGACACCGGAACTCGTGAAGTTTCGAACCCCGAAATCCCGAAATGCAGGTCTCACCTTTCCTTTTTTGTATTTCAAAATTTTGTATATGTTGTTGTTGGGTACTTGAACTCACGAAGTCCCGAACCCCAAAACCCCAAAATGTGGGTCCCACTTTCCTTTCGCGATTCGAAAATTGTGGTGTTTTGATGTTTTGACTTTTGAAGTCGCGAGATTTCAAACCCCGAAACCCCGAAGTGTTGATCCCACTTTACTTTTTCGTAATTTCAGGAGTTGTTGTGTGTTGATGTTTGGCTACGATAATCGTGAAACCCCGAACCCCAAAATCCTGAAGTGTTGGGCACCTTTTCGCAATTTCAGGAAATGTTTTTGTGTTGATATTTGGCTGTTGTACTCGCGAAATCCTAAATTCCAAAATCCCGAAGTGTTGCTCACTTTTCACAATTTCAGAAGTTGTTGTGTGTTGATGTTGGCTTCTGTACTCGCAAAATCCCAAACTCTGAAATCCCGAAGTGCTGGTCACTTTTTGCAATTTCCAGAGTTGTTGTGTGTTGATGTTGGGCACTTGTACTCGCGAAATCCCGAAGTGTTGGTCACTTTTCACAATTTTTGGAGTTGTTGTGTGTTGATGTTGGCTTCTGTACTCACGAAATACTGAAGTGCTGGTCACTTTTTGCAATTTCAGGAGTTGTTGTGTGTTGATGTTGGCTTCTATACTCGCGAAATCCCAAACTCTGAAATCCCGAAGTGCTGGGAACTTTTTCGCAATTTCGGGAAATGTTTGTGTGTTGATGTTTGGCTTTTCTACTTGCGAAAACCCAAACCTCAAAACCCTGAAGTGATGGTCCAAAGTATTTCCATATTTTTTCATTTTTTGCAAACAGTGTGGCCCCTTTGTTTAGTTTTGTGTTCGGCATTTATAATCGCCGAAACCCGATTGACCTCTGTTATTTTCACGAACTGTAGGAACCTACAAGGAATTTATTGTTATGGGAACAACTCTAATAATGCAATGAATGGACTGGTAGAAAACATTGGAGGATCTTCATCTGGGATAGAAGTATAATAATAAAAGTTCATATTACAGGTCACTGTGTACGGGGCATGAAAAGTACCTAAATTATTATATGGAGAAAGATATAGGTATATACTTACTTGTAGGAAGAAATAAGTACAGATGTTAATAGAAAGTTAAAGAGAATTTTCTACAGTAAAAATGATAATATTCGCCTTTACACGCGCACATAGCAGACAATCAAGTTACCTACTATTCTAGTAGTCATGAAGATCCATACTTGCAATCACAAGCATAATTAAATGTGCAGAACTGATCACTTTGACAATTTTCTGTTCGAAGTAAACTAGACTGGTGAATAATGTCATTGTGAATCGAATTGAATATTACCTTTTCTTAAGTTCTAAGCTTAAACGAAATGGAATTACGTCATAGAATTTTTTATTTTTTTTTGGTAAATTTGAGGTTCATTACAGCTAATCTCTTAACCTACTGACACTTCGGAACTCCGGGATTCCAAAGTTCCAACTACAACACACAAAAATCCTCCTAAACGTCGAATTCAGGAACAGTCGAGCAAGGACGGGGATCAATGACTCACACTACACATCGATATCTATGACTCACATATATTTCACACTCCAAACTTCAGGCGTTTTCCCTGTTCCAACATGCAATACTTCGGGATGCGCAAACTACAAACTAATAGATTGGACGACTTCCTTCCACCTCATATAAACGTCCTATGTTTACTCCACACTTCGGGCTTCATATATTTTCATGGAACAACACTCCAAACACTATGGAGTGTCAAACTAGTGAAGGGTTAGATCCACGATCCACGTGTCTCTCTCAATAGATGGTCGATATCTACTATGACCTTTGAGATTTCTTGAACCAAAAACCTTTACACCTCCATTCTCTCGAACTTCCAGAATTGCAGATAAATTTTTATCTGTGGACACATGTCCCCTGTCTGCCAACGGTTCATATTGACTTAGAATTCCGAGACTCTCGAAAAATTGTCTCCTCTACAACACACACCCTAAAACTACTGAATCTGCGAAGAATGAAGGACTTAAAGGGTTAACGATCACACACCTTCTCCAGATTTGACGGTTTTGAGAACCTGTGGATTCTCCTGAGTGGATATCATTCACTCATCCTCCAAACAAGATGAATCCTTTCTCGAAGGACCTTCGCTCGCTATTATTCTAGAGATTTGAGAACTTTAAAGGACTTAGGCTTTGGTGCATGCTTTTCACTCCTTCTCTGTTTGGAACCTATACTATCATCTGGCACACACTTGTGCTACTTCTTCTGAACTTTGGGACTTAGAAAAATATCCCCTGTGCACTCCTTGTGCTACTTCTCCTAAACTTTGACACTTAGAAAAATGTCCCCTGCACACTCCTTGCGCTCTCTCTCCTTGAGACTCTTTCAACACTTCACTAAGTGTTTTCCCTATTCATGCCTTTCATGGGTCTATTCCTTGAGATTTTATACTCCAACGAGTATATGTGCACTTATTCCACTCACTCTATGAAATTCATTATATCTCTCCTGAGATATTGAGTCTAAAAATGACTATGCTTTCGTACTCTTTGTGTGGCCACTGTGCACTCCTTGCACCATAAGTTTAGAAGAGAAACAATTGAAAATTATAGAACATCAAAGGTTCATTAATTCAACCATTAAATACACACACATGCATATAAACACATAAAATAGATAACATAACATACCCAAATAACTCAAAGATAAGAAAACTAAGCCATGTGAAGCAAACATGCTCTATTATATTCCTTTAGAAAATATTCACAAAGGTCTCAGAAACTCTTAGGTTCGTTCCACAACTCTTCAATAAAAAAATTTCAAAAACCACTTATGGGCATATATTACATACATTTATACATGAGGGGGCTTCTCGAGCCTTCCCTCTAGACTATTCTAGTGTTATCATATCAGAATTAAAATATCCTGCTGCTAAGTTTATTACATTAAATGGATAATTACAACCCAGATATGAGTCGGTGCACAAAATATGTACAATCCTCCAAGCATTAAAATAAAATTACAATTTCCTAGAACACTCACAATGGCTCTAACTTTAATATCTTATGGGGACTTTAATTACAAGGTTTTCACAATTTAAAGTGGTGCACCCTCCTTGGAATCCAAACCAGTTTGAATGTGTGTGTTGGATGCTAATGTTTCCTCCACTTGGCCTCATCGAATATTGATGGAGATGCTCCTACATCATACTTCTCTTCTGAGAAAAAATCATGAGCTCTTTCTCATGGACCTGTTGCTTCTATGGCTGAGGTCCCCCTAGATCCCAAACTTTGATCTAGATTTTCCTATTTTCTTCTCTTCCTTTCTATTGTTTTTGTTGTTGTTGTCCTTTTTCTATTTTTGCAGTATTTTCTTTTGGTCTCCGAATCATACATTGAAGATCTTTCTTTTTCTTACAACTAAAGTATTCTCTCATCTCTTCGACTGATATTTCTATCAATTCTCTTAAATCCATAGTTTATTTTTCCATCCTATTCCCTGGGTCACTCTTTTGCTGCAACTCTCTCTTATTCTCCTGACAATTCTCTTGTTTTAGGTTTTTTTTGCTCCTACCCATTAGTTTCTTCTCTTTATCCTTTATTTCTTCAAGACTTTTACCTTCCTAAATTTTCCCCTTGCTACCCTTCATGATTTCATTCCTCTGGTAGTCTTCCCCTATATTTGGATGGTTTAACCAATTATCCATCTTCTCTAACTCCTTCTCCCACTGAGTGAGTATAGAATCTGAATGTTCCTGTTAAATATATTTTTGGTTCACAACTATGTGTTCTTCCTCTTCTTTCTTTTCATTTTGAGCATAACTTAGATTCTGTCCACTTTCCTTTTCTTTGATAGTCTATAATGACCATCTTTCCATTGCACCTACCACCACACACAAACGACTAGTTTTAAAAACCTTTGGCTCCTTGGCCTCTTCCCTAGATGCCTCTAGCATAACTTCCTCACAAGTATGAGAACCTGTGGTACACATTACAAGATATATATTGATCTCTCCTATCCTCAGACCACAACATTGGGGATCTTATTCTTCCTTCAAGAATTCCTTCCCAGTCATGAAAAGTATGCTCAAAATAGCCTCCTCTTTGACTCCCTTATCTTCTATTGGAAACAACATATGCTTACAACCATTGTTATCAAGGGTATAAGTGTTCTTCCTCCCATCATGTATGACATTCATGTCATATTTCCAAGGTCTTATCGACCAAACATGACAAACATCCATGAGTGTGACATCACATAAAACTCCATCCCTATAACCCCCTTATCTTAAACCCAACTTTACATTGTCGACTTACCATGAATTGATGTCCTTTCTGCAACCATGACACCTTGAATGGATTTTTATGTGGTGTCATCTCTAACTTCAACTTTTACATCATCTTAGTGGATACTATGTTATCAGTGCTCCCACTATCTACGATCACCTTCCATACCCTATCTCTAGTCTTGCAAGCAGTTATGAACAAACTGTTTCTATGGATGGGTTCTCGTACCTCTTTCTCTGGATTTGAGAGAGATTTCGTCATAATGAGTGATCTTCCTTCTTTTGTTGCTTATTCCTTCATATCTATCTCCACATTCCTCTACTGCACTTCATAAATGTGAGCTCTTCTAACTCCTATATTCTTCTTCTTAGGACATTCCCATGACATGTGATATGTTTTTCCACAGGTGTAACACTTCACTTCTCCTCCTCTGCCTCTTCATCTACCTTTGTGAAAACGATTCCTTCAACCGTAGTGTCCTCCTCTAGAAATTCCTCCTCTCTCTATCTGACTGTTAAATACTCCAACTTCTTCCTTGGATTTCTGGAATGTCTCTCTCATGGTTCCTTTGCCTCTGTTAGGACTCTTTCCCTTGTTTTGTTGACTATGCTTCCTTTCCAACTTTTCTTCTTACTTCATGTCTACCTCATAAGAATATTCCACCATCCTCATCATTATCATGCTAATCTCATCTTGGATTTCATACCTCAATACAATAATGTACCTAGCAACTTTTTCTTCATCATTTCTCCTGTGTCCCGCTCTTACGTTCAACTTATAAAATTCTTCGGTGTACTCTTTCACCGAAAAAAAATTCTATCTTAGATTCTACAACTTCCTAAAAAACATTGACTGATAATCCTTGGGTATGAATTTATCCTTCATCTTAGATACCATTATATACCAATTATTTATTTTAGACTTACCTTTGCTCCTTCTGTCAACTTGCAACTAGTCCTACCATAAAGTTGCATGTCCCTTCAATCTAGTCACTGCACACTTTACCTTATTCTCATCATCAATATCTTCATAGTAAAATTACTTGTCTAAAGCACTTATCTAGTCAAGCAATTCTTCCACATTAAAATTACCTTCATAGATAGGGCTTCCAAATTTTCCATGGTTTCCGTCTTCACAAAAGCTCTCATCAATCGCTCCTCTGCTACTTTTTATCCTACATCTTCTTCTGCTTCTACATATTCACTTTAAGCTTCACTGAAATCATTAGCTTCAAGTGCTCTTATTTTTTTTGTCTCCATGGTGTCCAACCTTGCATGAATTTGTCTCATTTCCTCTTCCATGGATGCATTGACTACAACTCTCTCCCTGCGTGTTCTTGGCAGTATGATTATAAATTTTATTCTTCTCACAGAGATTAATTTACCGCTCTTTATACCACTTGATGATATTAGAAAAATCTCCTCCTTTTCCTGCTGTCTACAGATAAAATCAAGTTCTAATACCACTTGATGCAAACCTCCACCACTCTCAGGGGCTCACGCGAACTCTCAGTCTAGGATTGTTCAATCAAGGGAGCTAAATTATCCCGCGGGTCCTTGTTGAACCCTCAAAATATTCTATCATAGGTCTTTTCCCTTTTCCCTATGCACAAATTCACATTTGTGAGGGTCTCGTTATGTCAGTTGTGAAATCCACGTAACCTTGGGCCAAAAATGTGGGCTAATCTCTTAACCCGCAAAAACTATGGCACTTCAGAGCTCTGACCTTTGAGATTTCTAACTAAAACACGAAACAATCCTCCAAAACGTCGAATTTGCGAACAACCGAACAACGACGGGGATTGGCAAATCACACTACGCATCGAGATATATGACTCAAAGAGATTTTGGGACTCTGTACTTTTGGAGTTTTCCCTCCTCCAATATTTAATACTTCTGGATCCGCGAACTCTGAACTAGTAGATCAGATGGCTTCCATCCACCTCGGATCAACAACCTATCTTTTCTCCACACTTAGAGCTTCAAATATTTTCTTGACACAACACTCCAAACCCTCCAGAGTTCCAATTAACTAGTGAAGTGTTGGATCCACGATCCATGTGTCTCTCTCAACAAATGGTCATCATATACTCTGACATTTGTTAGGACCACATATTGTACCTTTTTGCCCATACTTTTTTCCATTATTATACCCTTCATCACCTGTATTCAGACTCATATTATCACTTCATCTGATAACTCCAAGGTATACAACGTCCTTTCTCATCACTATATGTTTAATTTGTTTTGCATAATACTTTACATTACTTTTTGACCTAACCATTGATTAGAAGTGCATAAGTGTTCATATTTGCAGAATAGTATTCAAGGCCGATGTTGAAAGAACTATCTAAGTCGCTGCTGAAACACAAAAGCTGCTACACAGTCCAAAGATGCAGATGCTAAAACACAGAGCTGCTACACAATCTGAGGACGCATAGCCGAAACACGGAGCAATCACTCAGTTCAGAAGTGCAGATGCTGAGACACAGAAGAGGGAGCCACGATGCTGAAACACGAGTCCTGACAGCTAGCAGTCAAACCGACACAGTCAAGAGCGCAATTCACGTGGCTGAACAGGACGTGAATTGCGATACTGAAACAACATTAGCAGC
>JZKD02S1173527.1:21095-45029 GCA_000966675.3 Picea glauca | reverse complement strand
ATTGAGCATATATAGTGCGCAACTATCTTTGAAACAAAAGACTTCCCTGGGTTGATAATTTATGTTTCACTTGGTTGTTTGAAATTAATTAAGCAATTATAGTGACCAACAACATTCAGAAGTTCTTGAGCCAAAACACTTTATAACTCTGTTCTCCAGGACTTCCGAACTTTCAGATAATTGTTCATTTCCAGACATGTGTCCCCCATATATCAATGGTCCATATTTTCTCAGACTCTGACACTTCGGGAAATTTTTCTCCTCCACAAAACACACCCTAAAAATGTCGAATTCATGAAGTTCAAAGGACTTAAATGGTTAACACCCATGCACCTTCTCCATATCTGATGGTTGTGAGAACATGTGGCTTCTCTCGAATGTATCTCGTCTGCTCGTCCTCCAAACAAGATGAATCCTTTCTCCGAGGAACTTCGCTCACTATTCTTCCTAAGATTGGAGAACTTTAAAGGACTTAATATTTGGCACATGCTTTGTACTCCTTCTCAATAGGGAACCTAGACTATCTCCTAGAGCACACTTGCACTACTTCTCTTGAACTTTGAGACTTAGAAAAATATCCTCTGCGCACTCCTTCCACTCGCTCTCCTTCAGAATTTTCTAACACTTCAATAAGTGTTGGCCCTATGCAGGCCTTGCACAGGTCTATTCATCTATATTTTATTCTCCAACGAGTATATGTGCACTCCTTGCACTCACTCTACGAAATTCACTATATATCTCCTAAGTTATTGAGTCTGAAAATAGCTCTGCCTTCGCACTCCTTGTGTGGCCACTGTGCACTCCTTGCACCAATATTTTAGAAGAGAAACAATTGAAACTTATAGAACAACAAAGTTTCATTCATTCAACCATGAAATACACACATAGACATATAAACATAGAAAATAGATAACATGACATACCCAAATAACTCAGAGATAATAAAACTCAGACATGTGAAGCAAATCTCCTCTATTATGTTCCTTCAGAAAATGTTTACAAGGGTTTCAACAACTCTCAGCTTCTTTACACAACTCTCCAATGAAATGTTTTTCAACAACCACTTCTGGGCATATATTACATACATTTATACATGAGCGAGTTTCTTGAGCCTTCCCTCTAGACTATTCTAGTGGTATCATATCACAACTAAAGCATCCTACCACTGTGATTATTACATTAAATGGATAATTACAACCCATATATGAGTTAGCACTCAAAATCTGTACAATCTTCCACGTATTAAAAGAAAATTAAAATTTCCTAGAGCACTCACAATGGCTCTAGATTTAAGATCTTATGGGGACTTTAATTATAAGGTTTTCAAAATTTAAATTGGCGTTCCCTTCTTGGAATCCAAACTAGTTTGAAAGCGCACGATGGATGCTGAGTTGTCCTCCACTTGGCCTCATCGAATGTTGATAGTGATGCTCCTACATCAAGGTTCCCTAAAAATGAAGGAATTGATAATGAATTATGTTTCTTGACACCAATTTATTCATTATTAAACTTTTGATTATGAAAAACAAAATATGTTGCAAAAATATAAACAATATATATTAAAGTATGAAAATAGTTTTGAATACAAGGAACTAATATTATAATTTTTTGAATTTGACCAATTTGAAAAAGTTGCAGATTTTCAACACATTTAGATTGACACCATTTATTTGCCTTCAATTTTATTTAAAAATAAAATCTAAAAGTACCCTTTTGAAGAGGAAAGTCAAAGGTTCCATAATATAAAATTTCCATAAAATTTGAGAGTGTATTATTGCAGATATTGATTTTTCATTTTATTGAATCAGTATGTCATAAAAATAATATGCAAACATTTTTTCATAAAATTAACTAAAATTACTGAAAAACAATTAAATTGAATACAAATTGTATCAAAAGAAAGTAGATTCAATTCTGAAAATGTTGGTACTAGTTCTGAAACAAGACTCACAGTATTTTAAGGAGTTCACTCCTCCCCAAGTTGAAGTAAGCTAAAGTGAATGCATAGTTTTCTGAAAAGTGCCATAGGTACAGGTTTTCGGTCAAACTATTAGTTCAACTGAAACTTAGTTTTAACGGAAAATTGTTCTCAGATTTAAAATCATGTTATAGTATTCAATGGTGCTATTATATTTAACTTTCGTTCGAAAAAAAAGTTCACGCGAAAATTGTTTCAGCTGAAAAATTCAAGAGTTCGGCCAAAAACATGCGATTAGCACTTTTTCCGACCTGATTCTCATGAAAGTGTTACCTAGATTCGTGATTTTACCCATAAGAAAAGATCACTTTGACTACTTTAATTATTGAAATTGGGGAAAAAGTTTCTTCAAAATCTATTCCTTCAAGCTGAGCATATCCCTTGCATACTAACCTTTGTTTATTCTAGGTTACCTCTGCATCCTCGTTCAAATTTTCTTTGAATAGCCATTTTCTGTCAGTCATGTTCTTATTCTTAGACCTTGGAACAAGTTCCCATGTTTCATTATGTACTTGATTTTATCCTAGCTCGGATGTGTCATTGGATGATCTTTAACTATTGATGATTTGACCCAATATTTTGGTTCTCTTTTGTTGCATATATTTCTTCTGAAGATCTTTCCTTAAAGAGACTATTTCTACTTCCAAGCTTCCAATTGTATTTTTCCTTTTGTTCTAACTGAGTTCTAAGTATTTCCCGAATTCTTATGTCTTCTTCTATTTGAATTTTTAGACTCGTGATCATCTGGTTGTTTTCTTCATAGTTGGAATTCTAAGATCCCTCTTTCATTTTTAACTCTTCAATGAGTGACCTATTTTTCTTTCTTTCCTTCCTAAGTTCTTATAATGCATGGATTAGCTCTACTCTGAGATCAAATTCACCTTCTTCTTCAGAATCATCTTATACTTCCATGAAGAGTACTCTTTCTAAATCACTATCATTATCCCCCTCATTTGATGAGGAACTATCCTCCCTTGAGTAGAAACTTGTCTTGAATAATTTCCTTTTGTTTCTTCTCTTGTTTCCCTTTTGATATTTCTTTTCCCATTTATAAGATTCTTCTTCATCACTATATTTATTCTTTTGAGGAAAGTTAGAATCAAAATGACCAATACCACCATAGTTAAAACATTTCAATGGACCCATACTTTTATACTTATCGTTTCCTTTCTTTAATTTCCTTACGAAGTTATCCATCTCTTAGTCTTTGTTTGAATCATCACTACAACTGCAACCTGGTTTTGACTTTTTCTTGTTCTTTTTGGATTTCTTGAAAGTTGCTTCCTTTCTGACTGGGTTATCTTGTCCTATTCTCATTTCATAGTCTATAAATATTCCATGTAACTTTTCCATGCTCAATGTATCGAGATCTATTCTTTATTTTAGGGTTGATAATTTAGGATTATATATGATAGGAAGAGACCTAAATACATTTTGAACAACCATTGATTCATCAAATTCTACTCCCAATCTCTTAATAGTGTTAATTATTTCATCAAATCGCAGAAGGTAGGCCACAATGTATTCATCTTACTTCATCTTCAATTGTTCAAAATTATCTCTAAAAATTTGAAGCTTAGCTCCCTTAAATTTGGCATCTCCTTCATAAATCTTTTGGAGTTTATCCAAAGATCCGTTGCACTGTCATAATTCATAACATTGATAAATATTGAATCAACTAGAATGCTCATAATAGTACCTTTAGCCTTTGAGTTGTTTTCATTGAGTTTATTTCCATGTCTATCGGTTGGGGGAGTGACTGGTGTTGTATACCGATCTACTACTTATTTCCGAACATCAAATCATTGTGCATGTAAAAATGTTTCCATCCTTTTATTCTAGAAGGTATAGTTATGACCATCAAGCACTGGTGCTCCAAACTTATCATATTGCATGATCTCATTCCAATGGTTAGACTACTTCCTAAAGGACTTGCTCTAATACCAATTATTGGAATATTAAGAGGGGGGTTGAATCAGTATGAGCACAATGATTAATTTTAATCTTAATATAAAACCTCCAATAAATATCATGAGCATTCAATGTATCACCAACACCATAATTCAATGCATAAACATCACATAAAAACATTAAACCAAAATTTTATGTGGAAACCCAATGCAGGAAAAAACCACGATTTATTTTTCTTATTTATCAAAGAGTGCATTCATTGGAAGCACCGATTTCCTATTTCTCTAGCTACAATTCGAAGGAGGTTGCAACACCCTATTTACAAGATGCAACCTGAAGGAAGCTCCAACTCTCTAATTTACGGACTCCAACTGGAAGGAGGCTACAACTCCCTTTGCCTGCCCCATCCAACCACCCTGAAATATAAATGTAGACCAATGCATCACTCCTTTTCTCAATGTAATTGATAACCTATTGGTACTACTGTTTCTGATAATTATCTTACTGCTACTGATTTCGATATCTCATCAACGATGAAACCACACATACCTCATACCAAGATCCACAATATATTTCTCCAAACCAAATTCTTATGAATCACTAAGACATATATGTTCCTCATTTCTTTAGAATAGACACCCTAACATACACAACAAGACATACCTTCAACCTGTAGTTGACCTGAGTTTTAGATCCCTGATTTTCAACAACTTTTCCTCACAATTCCACGATCCTTACAATGTATTCTCTCGGATGTTCGTTCTTTTCCTCACTATAGGCCCCGAATGTTCATGATTTTCCTCCTGAAACCTGCAGATTTACTTAAAGAACCCATGTCTATAATTTTTTCTCCGTACACTCAGCTCCTAGAAACTTCTTCCCTCACTGGACTTCATTGAATTTGACTCACTACCTCAGATCTACCAATTAGTATTCACATAAGTGGTATTCAATTGACTCTACTCTGTTCTTTAATGAGGATCTCATGATAGCATGCAATTGACATGCATATGAAACTCACATACAACTTGTTAACTCATGTTTACAGTAACTTTAACATGCAACTTGTTAATTTTTTCTTTACAACTCCTTTACCTTGACATGCAACTTGCAAACTTCCTATTCAAGGGTTGACATCAATGACAACCAATATTTCAACAATTAAATGAAAACCAATATTTCAACAGACCGTTACGATGTGACATAACTATTAAGCAACATTGCAATCCAACATAAACCCTTAGGAATATCATGATGAGACATAACCCTTGATGGACATGAAAATGAAACATAACCATTTAGGAACATATAAATTTGGCATAAGTCGACCAATATTAATGTCACACATACTAGTTGAGGAATGTCACAATGTGATATAACTCCTCGAGAATGTCACAATGTGATATAAACATCTACAAATGTTGCAATATGGCATAACTATTACAAAACAATTAATTCAATATAAGTTAACCAAGATATACATCATAAGACAATAGAATCATAGTCAATGATGGTCAACCATTGTCAACATGGTAAAGAATGGTAAACCATAGTCAACAAAAGTCAACCATTATAAAACATGGTCTACCATAATCAACAAAATGTATTAACACTGCATTGTACTATTTAAGAAATACATTGCAATAATAACAAAATCCTAGAAATTAATTGATTCAAAATTTAGATATAATAATTAGGTAATATGAATTTTCAAACACAATAATGTAGATTCTCTAAATTTCACACAAAAATAAATGATTTCTCAATTACCATGGATATTTTGTAATAATAGTTCACCACAATGTAATTATAATATTTTAAAATCTCTTACTATGCAACGATTATTTTTAAATTTGGATTTATTATTCCTAGCTTAATGCATGACAATGTTGAAATAATTGAAACTCGAATGAAACAAGCTAACAAAATAACACCATCCCCACAGTTAACATAGGATGTACCTTAGGAAAATTCAATATGGTAAAATCCTAGCTAAAAGGTGAGGTTTATGCTCTTCTGTGAAAAATTTAATATATGACGATCCATTATGAATCAATCGCCAAGAGTAACTAAAGAAATAGTTATTTTTATTATCAATACCTTAATGACACACTGTGACAGAATATTGAAGTGAACCTTTATTTTTCAACCATGGTCGTGCCTCTTAATGCCACAATATGACAAAACCCTTGATAAAGGTCAAAATGCAATAAAGTCATTAGGGAACATATCAATTTAACATAATTCAATGAATATGAATATCACAATTTCACAGAACCATTAATGAACTTCACAATCCCAAATTTTTTATAAGAGTTCCACGCTGCAACATAACCCTTGAAGAATGTCATGGTGTGGCATACCCATTATTTAACATAGGAATTTGACACAAGGCATCCAATATAAACATCATAATGTGACATACCCATTGAGTAATCTCACAATCCGACATAGCCCTTGAGGAATGTAAAAATACGACACAACCCTTTATGAACATCACATTGTGACATAACCATTGATGCATATCAAAATTCAACATAAGTCAACCAAACTTTACATTGCAATGCAATGTAACCATGGGTAATAATGGTCAACCAAATTCAACAATAGTAAACAAAGGTAAAACATGGTTAGCCATAGTCAATCAAAGTTAACCATAGAGAACCATGGCCAAGAAAATAAACCATAGTCAGCCATGTTTAAGCAAAGAAAACATAGTAAAACATGGTCAACCATGGTGATAGGAAAACATGACCAACCATCTTCAGTGAAAGTTCACCAAGTTCAACCATAGTCAAATATGGCCAACTATGTTCAATGAAAGTCAACCATAATCAACCTTTCTTAACAATAGTCATCTATACTCAAACATGGTTAACATAGTCAATCATAGTTAACCATGATCAAAACAATCACCCACAATTAACCATAATCAAGCATGACTAACCATATTCAATTGTTGTTATCCATATCCAACCATGGCCAACCAAAATCAACATATTTAACCATTGTTAGTCATAGTTAACTAGTGTCAAGCATAATCAAACATGGTCAACCACAGTCATCCATATTAAAATATGGCCAACAATAATAAAATATGCTCTACAAAAGTCAACTATGGTAACCATGGCCCACCATGCTCTACAAAAGTCAACCATGGTCACCATGGCCAACTGTTTCCAAACATGGTTAACATGGTAAACTATAGATAGGCACGTTCAACCATGGTTATTGAAAGTCAAACATAGTCAATCCTTGTCAACCATAGTTGTCGGCATTCAAACACAATCACCTGTAATCAAACCTAGTTAACCATGGTTAAATAAAGTCAACAAAGAATGACCATGGTCATTCTTGGATAAACATGGTCAACTATTACTAACCAAAATCAACCATAGTTAACCAAGTAAAAAATACACAAACATATTCCAAAAAAAACTTAGAAATCTTACCAAGGTTAACCTTGGTCAACTATAGTAAAAAATGGTTGGCATGTTCAACCATGCTTAAGAAAAGTCATCCATGGTCATCCATTACCATCCATATTAAAAACTAGTCAATGTTAGTCAAACATAGTCAATCTGGTTAACCATAGTCAACATAGTCATTGATATTCAACCACAGTTAGGCATGGTTAACCATAGTCTACGATGGTCATTCGTACTAAAAAATAGTGAATCGTAGTTAAACCCAGTTAACCATGATCACCCAAGCTCAACAATTGCCAACCAAAATCAACCCTCAACGAACATTGTTAGACATGACCAACCATTGTTCACCAAATTCAACCATGGTCAACTATAACCAAGCATTATCAACCATGGTCGAGCATACACAACCATGGTCAACCTTAGTCCACCATGGTCTACCATAGTCAACTATAACCAAACATGGTCAAAGATAGTCAAATATACTAAACCATAGTGAAAAATGCTCAAACATGGTCATATATGATCCACCATTACTAAACATGCCCAATTGTGTTTGACCATAGTTAAACATAGATAATCATAAACAAATATTGCCAAAACATAGTCAACTATAAAAACTGAAATTCAGCCATGGTTAAGCATGGTTAACCATAGTAAAAAATGACTAATTTTTTTTAACCATAGTCAACCATGGTGAACCATGCTCAACCATTCTTAATTAAGGTAAGCATCATTAACCATGATCAACGTAAGTCAATCATAATCAATGGCCATAACCAACGAAATTCAAATAGGGTCAACAATGGCTAAACATAATTAATAATAATAATAATAATTTATTTTTAAGGTCACGGCTAAGCCAGCACACCAAATTTGGTGACCCCCCTCCGCCCAGCGATTTGACTGGTAAAATCTACGAAGGTATACATACCCTACCCCCCTCTGGATTTGAACCTGTGACCTCTTAAGAGGAAACACATATTCTTAACCATAACCAAAGATAATCAACCTTAATCAATCATAGTCTAATATGATTAACCCTTGTTAACCACTTTTAACCACCATTAAGCATACTCAAACATAATAATTAATAATCCAATACTATATATTTTATATTAATAATAATAATATTTTAATTTATAAATTTGGTAATTAATCAATCCCACTCAACCTCCGCTTTCAATTAGGAAACCACTTATTTTTAATTAATAATAATAATCTATTTTTAAGGTCACGGCCAAGCCGGCACATCAAATTGGTGTATGAGACCCCCTTGTTTGTGGGACAAGGGATCCCACTTCGCCCAACGATTTGACTGGTAAAGTCTACGAAGATATGCATACCCTATGTGATTGCCCTCTTCTCCATAAATATATTCAACAATCACAACCATATAATCTAATGTGTTTAATATTCTCAAATCCCCAAAACCACCTTAAAAATGAGATCGTTGTCATATACCAACGACCCTCGTTATGATTATGCTACTTATCTCGGCCGTAATATGTATGCCTCATCATTAACCAAAAATTTCTGAAATGAATTCTTACAATTACAATACTACTCCGACTCCGACTTTTTGGTGCAAATTTTTACTATGGTGTTGTTGAAATGACGGTAACGAAATTACAACCATTCGATGTACACGAGTCAATAACAGGAATACAAGTAAGTCAAACTCGGCTACATGGATTATCTACGGATCCAAACCGGTTCCCTTATGAGTTGTTTTCATTAAAGCTGTCAGCTAAACAGATCGTTGTTTACAGACCAGTATGGACAGATCAGTATTAAATTGATGTCTAATTTCGTGGTTAAATTCAACATAGAGTCGATAGGTGGTATTTTTAAATAATAATAATAATAATAATAAATTAAATAAATGAAAATGATTAGTGTTAAGTTGATGTCTAATTTCATAATTAAATTCAACATATAGTCATAGGTGATACTCTTAAATAATAATAAATAAGCTTTAACCATTTGTCAAATCATATATATATATATAATATATTAAAATTAAATTAAACTAACTTAATTGAATCAAGATAAAAGAAGATTAAAAAGACTAATTAGTAAGGAATAGTACTATAATTAGTTTTATAGTCCTAACCATTAAGCCATATATATATATATGGTCTAATGGTTAAAAACATGTGTTTCCTCTTAAGAGGTCAAAAGTTCAAATCCAGAGGGTTATGCGCTTCAGAGATTTGATCTCTATTGACTTTTCATAAAACCAGAATTGGAGATGCTTCCATCACTTATCTTTTCAACGAATTTTAATTAAACCCAAATAAAACAAGATTAAAACGACTAATTCTTAAAAAATAGAATTGAACAATCTTCTACACCCCACTATAAAATGGGTTAAGAAAAAAGATTTACACCTAAAAAAATTTGATGCCTCTCTACTCTTATAAAACCAGAGTTAGAATGTGTCTATACTAATCTAATTGCACAAAAAAAAATCTGTATTTTGTAATCAGCCTAAATATTGGACATGCTTCCATCGCTTGTCTTTTCGACGGACTTGCACCCGACTTTTACAATCTGCAATCAGCCTCAGAATTGGACATGCTTCCATTGCTTGTCTTTTCAACGGACTTGCACCGGACTTTTCCAATCAGCTACCGAATTGTAGAAGTCTTTTCCACTCGGCTTAAGAATTGCACTACTGCTACCTGAATTCCGTATTTTCCAAAGAACTTTTACTTGATTTATCCGCATTTACGAAACATTTTCCACTGACGAAAAACCACATAATGAATATATCATAATCTGATCAGAATTTAATTATTCCTATGCCTCTTTCTTTAAGCAACCCATCTTAAATTTAAAAAAAGATATACAAATTTATTTAAAAATCAACAGTTCATGAACATTCGCCAAAGTGCATCAACGCTTTCCATAACTTTATTATTATAGTGATAATAACATAATTTCAAAGATTAATATTAATAGGCATATGTATTTATGTAAGATAGAAATCAAATTATAAATATTTAAAAAATATTTTTAATAAAATAAAATAAAATATTTATCATATAATTGTATTTTTAATATTTTTAATAAAATAAAATATTTATAAAATATTAAGATGTTGAAGGATAATTAATTTTGAAAATATTTAATTTTTGAAGGTGTTTTCAATATAATAAAATGTGTTGATTAACTGTTTTATAAGAAATTCAATATGGTGAAAAATTGTGGAGCACTAAGATTATGTGTTGATTAACTGTTTTATAAGAAATTCAATATGGTGAAAAATTGTGGAGCACTAAGATTATACAGAATTAATTAACTTATCAGATCCAACAATTTTTTACCATATTTTAAATAAAATTGAACAAAAAATATCTATTACAACATAATGCACTAAACAACCTTATCTATTTTTTAATTGATAAATTATTTGAATAAAATTAAAAAAATATATATCCATTACAACATAATGCACTAAAAATATCCATTGGAGCAGTGAAAACTACTCAATGTCTTTATCAGGCTCTTCCTCCGCTCAGTGATGGTCCGAGGCTCTAGATTCTGCAAAGTTGTGATTCTTTTACATATCTTCGAAATTTTGGCGAAATGTCAACTCCTGCGAAAAGCTATTATTTGTAGAATGCGTTTATATTAAATCATGGATTTATTATGTATATAATAATAATAATCTATTTTTAAGATCACGACCAAGCCAGCAATGGTGTCTTCTATTCCTTGGTTTTATTATGTATATATTATTCTACGTTAGCTTCTGTTCCTCCCAGTGATCCATGAATTTATGGTGTATTTTATTTAATTTTGTGATTAATGAAATATATTCATTATGGTTTAAAAAAAATGTTTAATGAATATATGTTGTATATTTTTTTTTAAATAGGCGATGGGTCGATAAAGAAAAAATATTTTTTTAAATTGTATTTTTTTTAAATTATATATATATATATATATATATATATAATTATTACATTAAATAATATAAATGATAATAATATTCAAAAGTAAAATATCTTAGTTTTAATATAAATAATTATTTATAGTATAATTTTGTAAATATAATATAAAATAGTATTAATTTTATTATAATTATAATATTTAAATATAACAATATATCAAAATATATAAATTTATTTTATCTACAATCTTTTATTTAAAAAATTTAAATTATTTAATATAATAATTTTAAAATAAATATTATACAATTAAAAAATTATTATTAGAAACATATATTCATTATGATGTTATCGTAAAGGGAAAATTAAAAAGATTATTCATAGAAGACCTTCAAAGCTATGTGGAGGTCTCACTCAACATGATCCTAAAATGCCTCGAAGGAGACAATTCTCTCTTCTAGAAAACTGAAAGAAGACGTGAATATCCGTTCATTAACCTCTTCTAGCAGTTGAATAACGTGGATTCAGTTTACTCTTCTAGCCGTTTCTCGATGTCTTGGGAAGAGTCACGGATTTTAACTTTTCTAATAATGTGAATACAGTTTTTAGTTATGTACCACCTTGCAAAAATTTATTATTTGAGCGTAGCCATGATGTACGCATGACTTGCAATGCCTTCATTTGGAATTCTGGAGTCATCGTAGTGCCATGTGTGTAAGTGGAAAGGTCAAAAGACATCCATACGCACTATTGAACATTGTATGCATATGACTTACACATATGAATCTCGACTATTCATTTATGTCTATATACTAGCACATCGGATAATGCGCGGCTGGAGAACGCAGAAAAGGTATCCGCTGGTAAAATTTCCTGACCAGTAAAAACTTTCAGCTTTGTAAAATTTCTATCCCAGTAAAAATTTTCACTTTAATTAAATTTAAAAATTTAATTGATACACTAAAAAGGTCAGGCTCATCAACCCAGTAAAAATCCTCCACTTAATTAAAAAAACTTAAATTGATACAGTAAGGACTAGAAGCTCATATAACCCAATAATAAGAAACCACATTAATTTAAAATTCTAGATTGCCTAATTAAAAAAAACTTAAATTGATACCGTAAAAAACTAGAAGCTTATATAACCCGATAATAAGAACACACATTAATTTAAAATTATGGATTTGTATTGAAAGACATAACTTCTACAGACAAATTTAAGGACCTCTCACTCAAAAAGATGCACATAGCCCAGATTTACTGGTCTATATCCAATAAGAACTCTCATCTATTACAATAAAAACTCTGAATTATTATTATTTTCCCTAAAGGTCCTCCGTATTAGCCAAATTAAATAAATTAAATAATGAGTAAAAATTAAAATAATTTTCTTCATTTTATTAATATATACATTGGATTTGCATTTAAGATCCACAAATTCAGGAGGTTGTTAGAGGATATCCTAACCTATAAATATGTATGCAATTTATGAAATTGAATAGAGATTGTGTGAGGCCGCCTCACTTTCAGATGTGTAATTTCTCCAATTTTAATAGAGGCAGAAATTGCTAAGTACTTGTTAGAAAGAATTGAGTTAGAGGATTTTGAAAAAGAATCAAACTCTGATATATCTAAAGATGGTTATACAATTTTTTCATTTCTTGTAGAATAATGATTTAGGCTCACGAGTGACATGAAAAAGTAATTTTAGCTATTTCAAGTCTTGGGCGGAATTGGTTCTCTATCCAATTGATTCGTAAAATTTTGAAGCAGGCTCAGATATATTTCTGTGCTATTAAAGTGTGTTATTACTGACTATAAAGAGTATATGTGATTTGATATAGTTCTTGGTTAACATTTATCTAGCTACGACAAGAAAAGGTTTATATGCTTGTTGATTATATTTTATTATGTAAAAAATATTGTTACTTATAATCACATAGAAAAGAAAGATTCCATGTGACACATTAAATATTTTTATTCATTATTATATTGAAGTATTGTTGAGATAAAAATGAATAACAATGTGTATGCATTTTAAAATATTTCTCAGTACAAATCATGAGCATAAAAGAACAAGAAAATATTTTATGTTTTAAGTCTAAATCGTTTTCCATTGAGTAAAGACTAGAACAAGAAAATGTGTTTTATGTTTTAACTCTAAATTGTTTTCCATTGAGTAAAGACTAGAGAGAATACTATTTATCTACATTAGAATTACAAGTATAGTAATATAAACCACAACACAAAGATAAAAAAAAAAAAATAGAGAGACCACTCATAAATAATGGAACATTACTGATAAGTTCTATTAGTTGTTATCTTTATACAAAGATTAGAGTAATAGGAAGCCAATAAGGTTGGACGCATATATATTAAAATCGGAGTTTGCTTTTAAAACAAAACTAGGGTTTTCAGTTTTAAAGAAACCCTAAAAAAATTATTTAAGTAATTATGAGCTAGGAAAAATAAGATATTAACGACCTGCATATAACCAAAGAGACTCTCGACCATTCCTAGGGTAGAGTTAAGCTTATAGCTACAACAATGAAACAAAAACGAAAATGTCTATTAATAAAAAATGGTTATTAAAATAACCAGACCGTGTAACCACCATTCGAGGTGTGCACCAACTAAACAAAGGTATACTCGAAACCTCGTAATGAATCTGTATAACATTCCGAGAAGTATACGAGAGAACTTGAGCTCGTAAGCAAGACGCGGCACATTATATCCACTTTGTTAGTGCTGAAACCCTATATTAAGTTACAAGGGAGCCACACTGTGGTAGCGGCGACCCTTAATGTTGGTCTCACTCATTTTGTTAATCTTGTACAAAACATAAACAGTGGTTTATCACACAGTATATATGGAATGGGTACACGCACTATAGATGAACTAAGTTTCACACGCTGAGTAAGGAGTATCTCACCAGGGATAATAGACAAGACATGCATGTAATTAGTAACAAATCTTATTTTTTCATCCTCGTCCTGAGGCATGGAGTTCATGTGGCATTACCCAGAGAATAAAATCATCATCACACAAGGGAATAGGATACAGACTCATTAAAACCCACTGTCAATAATTCTAGGATAAACAAGATGAGCATGTTGGCCGAAAAGAGGACCCGAGACATTAAATATGCAAAAATGGTTACTCTTACCTTAACTTTTTCTATTTCCTTAGGCTCGTTAGAAGAAAATATTTTTCATGCAGAGAAGGCCTGTGCATAACCCATGAATGCCGAGGATAATTGAACTACCAGACAAATTCATTATGAGTACCAATTATACAATTACGAAAACTTATTTAATATTGCAACTTACACAAACATATTACCGAATTAATAACCCTAGTAAGTAAACGTATGCACAACAGCATAATGTTTTTCCTTGAGGTTTGAAACCTACAGACCCTGTTCAGGTTTCGATGTGAAACGATTCCTAGGTTGGAATCGACCTGCATAATAAAAGCAATGGTTAGTGTCTCAGAGATGTAATATAAAAACAAGAAAGTTTAGTAAAATCGCCATCATCTATGATAGTAGATGTAATATAAATACAAGAAAGTTTAGTAAAATCTCCATCATCTATGATAGTAGAGACTAAGTTACTCAGCAAAAGTAATGGTGAAGACTAAATTGTTTGTACTCAACCACAAGAAGAATAAATTGTTTGTACTCAAGAGCAAATGCATATTGTTTTCTCCATCATGCACTTTGACAATGAACTTAGTCTGAAGTTTGGTTAGCGTGTCACATTGAAGATAAGTGGTACCTGGTTAGGTAAGAGGACTGAAAGTTCCCATTAATGGTGCTAAGTTGTAGTTTGATTTAATCTGAAATTAGTGGAATAATAAGAGTTGAACTGTGATATTTGAAATTAGTGGAATACCAAGAGTTTAACTGTGATATTTTTCAAAGCAAGGTACGAAGTATCTCATGTCTTGATTCTCCACTTGATGCGTCATAAAACCTACATGCAATGTAGGTTGGGTATAGTATGTTATGGAAGGTATAAACTTTCTAGGTAAGAGGATGGTGGTGATTAGCCATAATTTATAGTTTTTATTTTACCCAAATATAGGGTGAGTGCATAAGAGTGCATAAAGTTGGTGGATGAAAAAGTGGCAAGGGTTTGGCTCAAGCTAGAGGCATGTTATGTATAGAATTGACATTAACCAATTTTTCCATTAAATAGGGGTGTTGGAATAATGTAGAAATTGGTTATAGGTTGTTGTGTGCCTGTTTATGTTTGGAGTATGAGTGGTTTCCAAATCCACAAATTTAAGGGTTTTGTTCAAAGTCTGTTTTTAGGTTTCAAGCTATAAATGTATGCAAGGTGTGAGCTTAATATGACAGAGTGTGAGCCCTTGTGGCCTCACTCTTGGTGTGTGTGGTTGATCTCTTTGGAATAAGTTAGATCTGATAACAACTTATGCACTGTATATAATAGAGGCCAAATATATTCAAATATTAAGTAATTCATTATTTATGTATTTTCCTCTACTCCAAATTTTAATTTTTAAATCATTATAAATAAATTCCCATAATTTTATCTTAACCATGAACTTATTACACATTGAAAAGAGAAAAACATGAATGCAGGTACTTATTAAAATGTTTTACCAATTTGCATATAAATTTTTAAATGATATTTAATATATAATACATGCTATATGTATGTTAATTATTACGGTTAAAAAGAGAACCATTATTTTTAAAAATATCTAATTCAGTACCATTATCTTTTAAAATAAAATATGTATGTTATTTAAAAATATGTATGTTAATTATTACTTTATATAAATGGTTAAAAAAAGAACCATGATTTTTAAAAATATCTAATTAAGTACCATTATCCTTTAAAATAAAATACAGGTAAAGTTTATAAAATAAAATAAATTTATAGTTCTTTTTATAAACTTTTATATTTAAAGTATGATTTTTTAAAGTTAAAATCACGGATACCTATATATTATGTAAAGAAATGAGAGTCATACATGTATTATCTAATTGGGATAGGAAATAATAATCCAAATTATGCAATATTGTCATTTTTTACTAATCATAATATAAAAAAAAAATTGTTTCTTACTAAATCCAAATTCATACTACAAAACCTAATTACCAGTTATATATATAATATTTAGATTATAATAAAGAAATTAATTAATCTAGATTAATATTAATTTAGAGTTTATTAAATATTTAAATTGATATAAAAAACCAAACTTATAATGTAAAATAAATAAAATTTACACATATTATTTGAACAAATTTGATTATTCATAAAAAGTTTAATAAATTTTAATTAAAATAAAAATCAGTAATAAAATTATATAAATAATGTATAATATTCATAATGAAAAGATTACAAAGAAATTCCGATTATCAAATAAGAACAAAGATAGTTCGTAAAATTAAATGAATAAAATGACCAATAAACATTTTGAATGGAAGTCTCTTAAAGTAAGTGGATACAATGGTTAACAAGTTTTTTTAATCTGAAAGTCTCTTAAAGTAAGTGGATACGATGGTTAACAAGTTTTTTGAATCTGATAAGTAAGTGTTGTATGCAGTTTAGTCTTAAAAATATATAAACACAATTTAAAAATATTAAATATTAGATTTTTTTTTAATTTTAACGTTCAAACTGAATGCTCATATATATGAAAAAAAAGTAATTCAATATCGAAAGGACAGACACCATATATATGAAAAAAAAGTAATTCAATATCGAAAGGACAGACACCGATCATCCGGATACCGCCCGCTAGAGATTGATTCCGCTATTTATCGAGGTTCTATGGACAGACTAAGTAACAACTAAAAGAAATCCATTTTGAAATTGATTTTGATTGACTTCTCTGAATAAAAAACGCGTCCATGTGACTTCGTAGAGAGGACTTGAAATTGATTTTTACTAACTTTTAACTTTTAAACCGTGAATAGTTATTGTCACAAAGACAATATTAACAATTTATACTTAAATACATTATATTTAAAATTTAGAATGGTCGTCGAAGTGTGACCGATGTCAATGCCATGCGTACCTACCTCGAGATCCGATCCGTATAAGCAGATTTGTGTTACTTTAAAAGAGTTGTACGCATGTGCCAATTGGATGACTTGTTACAGCAAATTAAATTGTTGTGAGATACAATACAATATTTCTAGCATGTGCCATTGAAGAAGAAAATGAGTGGAAATGGCACTCATAAAACATATCTCCATCTATGAATATATATTAAAATCCAGAGTCATATAGTTTGAAATAAATATAACAAACTCTGCATGAAAATTATGTTTGGGCACATAAACTAGCTGCAGTCAATTTCTTCAGTCCACATGCTTGCAAAGATATGTGATATTTATTACTCCCTTTAGATTTTACAAGCAAATCAAAACTGCCTATTATATATAGGATTTGAAATTCGCTGTGTGTGGAGTACGGGTTAAAAATGTGTGTTTCTTAATTTTAGATGTATAGAGAGCATTAGTCTTGAGATTTAAAATAAGATGAAAAATGATTTTTAAATTTCATTTCTTTTGGGTGGAGAAACAACAATAAGGAATAAGGGTTATAGAGCTCTTTTATTCTATTTAAAAAATATATAAAAAAACAGTTATGAAGTTGGAAATTATGAAGGTTATTTTTTAGAATGTTAGTCTAATTAATAATTTTGTATTGTTATTTTTTTTTTTTAAATAAAAGCATAACCTTTGTATTAAGCTATCAAAATAGGCATACAACTGGCAAGCATGGGCCAGCTATCCTGCCAACAGAGGAAACCATGACAGCTAGCCTGTCCACTGTAATAGCAAAAATTAGACGTAGAATTACGCCACCCTGCCCGAGGGAAACCAGGGGTTTTGTTCACTAAGTGCAACCACGCAAGAAAGTCTAAACTATAACTAGTCGGGGGAGCCATAGCTCTAATACATAGTAACAAAAAAAACATGAGAAATCAAAAGAAACCAGAACCTAGTCCGTCGGAGTGCCGCCATTGCCGGGAAGAGCAACGGGCTGCGCGCAGGTAGGACATTGACGTCGTGGAGAAGCTTTGGAGTATGCCGCGTATAGCATGTCCATATGTTGGCTGATGCTCACGGTTCGGAAGGCCTGATCATCCACCAAGCTGCGTAGGTCGAAAATCAGTTGGAGGTGGTCGTGATGCAGCAGCGACAGCGGGGGTGGCGAATTTCGTCCTGACTCCGCTCCTTCATTTTTCAGCTCCGGTTCCCTTGTCTTGCGGTCCGGTGGCGGTCCATGCTCTTGCTCCCTAGCGCTGAGCTCTGGTGGCTCCTCCTCCACTATGCAGGCCGTGTAAATTTCACTAGGAGTGGTGTCAGGCTGTGGAAGATTATCCGGGTTGGAAGCAGTCGTCGGAGTCTTGAAGCGCGTCGGAGGAACGACAAGCATCCTGCTTTCGGGGAAGTTCGCAGGGAGCGTAATGGTTAGGTCCTCCTCCACATAAGTTCGAGGCGGCGAGGGTGCAATGGTGGCGCCCCCTCTGCGATTTTTCTTGGCCACTTGAAAGGCCCGAACAAACATTTGGTGGCGCTTTCTGCGGGTTTCTGGTGCACGCCAGCCGGTGCCTCGGCGAGGCCGACCCCGAATTCGTGGCATGATGAATGGGAGGGTCAGACTACCGGCTCGGTGATGCTGAACTAGCTGGGGCAGAGTCGTGAGCAGGGTGGGAGGTCTGCTTCCCTGGTGATAACAATGAACAATGCCTGGGGCTGCGATATACATTAACACCATGAATTTAGTGCTCTGGCCTTCCGTTCCCCATCCATGCGCGAGTAGCTCCATCAGCACTTAGTGTTTACGGAGGTAGGGGATCGACTTAACTGCCCGCAGCCGGGAGGGTGGCCGTTATTAATGACGTGCCCTGTTGGCTCCTCCACGTGCCCAGGCTGCGCCTCCATGTGTCCCAGCTGATCGCATAACACCCCATCCGGGGGAATTTTGTATTGTTATTTGTTTAATTGTTGTGTTTTAAAAAAAAAAAATATTAAATAAAATAATTAAAATTGAAAATACAAATCTCATATGTTATGATGTTAATCTAATCATATAATATTTTATTATGAAAAAGTGAAGGATTATATAATTTATTATATATATTATTAAAATAAAACATTGCATTTTAAAAATAAAAGTTGATATTGTAACTTAATATATTGGGTTAAAAAATAGGAAGGGAGGATTTCTGTGAGAAACCATTAGTCATTCAACGTTTTAAATAAATAAATAAATAAATAACCTAAAAATATTACAAAAGGAAGTATTATCAAATGGAAATTAGCTACAATAACTATTAATATTTGTAGATAAAAAACATTTTTCTCAGTAGATTAAATTATGGTTACAAACCTTTCTAGACACCTCAAATCCAGTCATTTTAAGAATTGGTTTGTCAAATAAAATTATCTAAAAAAAATTAAAAATTCTAAGTAAAAAATATATATTTATATTCATAAACAACCAAAAAAAACTAATTGAAAACATATAAACATTATTTTGAAAAAATAATAATACATTATTAAAAAAACCACTCCAAATTTTAATATAAAGATTTACAATATAAAAAAAAAACTAAACATATATAATAATAAATTATTCCACAAAACACAAAACATTCAATTCAATTTTAATATGAAGATTTAAGTAGTTTAGTTAATTCATCAATAAAAAAAGATCGAAAAGGTTTAAAAATCTAATCCATATGTATATATAAAAGCCTTGAACACAAAGATAGAAGCAAACTTGAAAAAGTTGAACAGTGAATCTACAGTATTCATCACTTTATGAACCAGGTATACTGCTCTACTGGAATCTGGAATGGTGGCGGGCTAGACGGAAGAAAGTAAGGTGTCCCTATCTGTTGTTAAAAACAGACTCCACCGATGACATGGGCAACTCTAACTGCGGGGGATTCTAGGCTTTAGGCGTTTTCAATTCTATAGTTTCTTCACAAAATATTATCGGTTCTAGGCTGTAAAAGACACTAGCTTCATCCTTCGTTTTACTTAGCGAGGAGCATAGTACTCCATGACACTGCATTGAAAACACATTGGCGTTTGTCATTAGATTTGATTGGCAGCTAACATTATGGCTGATTGAATGAAACTTCACTTCATCACCTGAAAGAACATGTTCTCCTTTCTCTTCCTTTTTAGGGTTTACTCGCTGTTCGATCGACTTCTGACTAACAACTGGTTCTTCTTTCTTAACGTCATCAGAGTTTACTCGCTATTCCACGGACTTGTGTGTAGCAGATTTTCTGTATATCCGACATAACACCAGATCTATCTTTTTCTGCACATGCCAACATACATTCCTTTAGCAAAACCGCTTAAAAGAACAACTCTTTATTTTTACCAATAAAAACTACCTTGGATTTAGTAAATAGTATTTGATATTAAATAAGTTTAGACGGTGATTTATTAAAAAGGCAGTATTCTAAAAGTTTGTTTTTCAGGGTTCTGATGTAAATGGTTGGATGTGTATTTTTTTTTTTTAGGGTTTTGATAGAAATGGTTGGATGTGTAAAAGTTTGTTTTTTTAAGGATTTTGATAGAAATTGTTGGATGTATAAATTTGATTGGTTAAATATATATAATTCAAGTGTTTTTAGATGTTTTTTTAAAAGGTAAAATTTATTGTATCATTAAAAAACAATTTAAACAATAAAAAAATTAGAATTTTAAGAATTTTTATATCCAAAATTTTAATGAAAAAAAGTAAATAACTTTCATTGAACTATCATTTAAAAGACTATTGTTATTAGAAAGTATTATTAGAAAGTATTAGAGGGTGAATTACAACTTGATTAGGTCTAATGGTTAAGAACATGTGTTTCCTCCTAACAGTTTACAAGTTCACAAGTTCAAATCGAGAGGGGGGTAGGGTATGTATACCTCCTTAGACTTTAAGAGGGTGAATTACAACCTGATTGGGCCTAATGGTTAAGAACATGTGTTTCCTCCTAAGAGTTTACAAGTTCAAATCGAGAGGGGGGTAGGATATGTATACCTAGTTAACAAGTTCAAATAGAGAGACGGGTATGATATGTATACCTTGTTAGACTTACCAGTCAAATCATTGGTTATGTAAAAAGGTGGAAAATGGGGCAGATCGACTTATATCAACCACTTTTTACATAAATGTGGTTGTTGCTAGTTGACTTTTAAAATGCCTGAAATAACACTAATACATTAATGTATTAAATACCTTATATATATATTAAATTCATTAATGTATTAAATACATTAATGCATTATTAATACATGAATACATTAATACATTTAGTAAAACATTATTAATCCATTAATACGTTAGTAAAGCAATTTAGTAAAACATTATTAATGTATCAATACATTAGTAAAGCATTATTAATACATTAATATATTAATATATTAAAAACATTAAATATATTAATGTATTAAATATTTTATAAATAAAAATTTAAATATTGATATTAAAACATAAATATTAGAGAATTAATACATTAAAAAGTATAAATACATTATTAAAATATTAATATATTAATAATATATTATAATAATTAGGTCTCAGTGGAACGTTAAACATCATCATCATTTGGGCCTAATGGCTAAGAACATGTGTTTCCTCTTAAGAATTCACAAGTTCAAATCTGTACTCATTCATGATCCAGTCTGTCTTTTGCCCTCGCCGGTTTTTTCCTTTATAAAACACCAATTTTTTCTTGAAACCGATTCCCTGAAGCAGCTCGTTGCGAACAGCCCTGTCTGAACCGGTAGCTTTCCAGTAACCGGACACCGTCAATCTATTCGGCCGAGCACCTTTTTTATGGTATCTTGGAACGAAGAAGAACCATTCTCTCCCCCCAAGATTGGCCAAACCTTCAAGAATAAAAATGCATGGATTAATATTCTGTTAAAATTCATTTTTACTTTAAAAACAGGGAAGAAGCAGAGGGTCAAGCGTACCCGGTAACTCCCAGGGATCATATTGATACAAGTCCAAGGTCGGTATAATTCTATCGAAGTTCAGTTGGTGGACGCCTTGGATTGTTTTCTTCAGATAGAATCCCACCAGCTATCCTCTTCCGTGGGATAGAATCTGAACCCTGGAAGAATCGTTAACTCTCCCCGCAGAGCGCCATTGTTGTATGTTTCTCCCATCATGGTCATCTGACCTATTTTGAATATTTTGAAGAACCGTTAATACTTATCGCATGCGTAGACGCAGTGTGTATATATATTATAGTTTTCAGGTATGAATGTAACTCCGTACAAAATGTCCTGAAGAGTCCACAACGAAGATTGATTTAAAAAATGTTGAGAATCAACGGCGAAGATTGATTAAAGCTACAGTAGGATATTCAAGGAGGAGAACGGGATAATT
The DNA here is from genome assembly GCA_000966675.3 of Picea glauca. Lineage (NCBI taxonomy): Eukaryota > Viridiplantae > Streptophyta > Pinopsida > Pinales > Pinaceae > Picea > Picea glauca. Next base: position 22,411 of record JZKD02S1173527.1, on the reverse strand, counting down.
GACGACACGCACAGGGAGCAAGTGGGTGCTATTCAAAGTCTTTATTCGCTCTTCCTCCGCGTAGTCAATGACACGAATCGTATATGCTGAAAGGATTTCCGTGTATGGAAGGATCTTCGGATAAGAAAATTTGTCCTTAGTAGAGCAAGTGGGTGCTATTCAAAGATGTTATTGAGAATTTGACAGTATATGTAGTTTTCGTGTATGGAATGAACACCAGGTAAGTTAAAAAATGGTGTTGGTTAAACGTTTTATTTTTTCGGTTTTTTGGTTGGAATTGGGTAATGTAAATTTAAATAAAATTTTTATTTTATGTTGTTTAAATTGTATTTCTAAATATATAAATAGATTCAATCTGTTTAAAAATTTCTACGGTATTTGGATTACGTTAATCTAGCCACTCAATTTATCATCAAATTTAAGGCAAAATCAAACCAAAAAAATAAAAAATAAACAACGAAAATAAGTAAAACTTTTAGAATACTGAAAAAGTCCTCAAAAACGGAGTAGAGTAACAGGATAGTTTCGTGTATGGAAAGAACTCAAGTATGTTAGAAATATGTCCTCAATAACCGACTCCGAGGATAATTTCGTGTATGGAAAGAGCTCGAGGTAAGTAAGAAAAATGTCCTCAATTACCTTCTTCGAGGATAGTTTCGTTTATGGACAGAACTCCACGTAAGTCAGAAAATGTGCCCTCAATAAACGACAATGAGGACAGTTGAAAAAAATGTGGTTCTGAGAATCGACGACGAAGATAGATTAATGTTCGAGGAGGAAACCTAATGAGGTGAACGGGAGAATGGACGACACGCATATGGAGCAAGTGGTTTAAGGCACGAGGACGATGTGCAATGAGGTGAACAGGGAGAATGGACCTACGAAGCAAGTGAATGTTACTCAAGGTTTTTGTTATGGAGAAGTTAATGTTATTCAATGTATTTATTACGTGTAGTGAATGGTAATATAAGTTAGAATTCTATGGTGTGATGTGAAGAATGCGAGCTCTTAACAAATGAAAATATGGTTTTAGATTAACCTCTTGTTCACAAGGAAAGAAGAGATTTATCAAAAAGTATATTTTTTATTTTTTTATTCTATTATTTAATTATTTTTTTTATTATTATTATATAGAGTTTTTAATTTTTTTTTATAATTAATACATTAAAATATTATAAAGAGATTAATAATTCTAATCTAAAATCAAAAATCTTTTTTTTTTGTTACAACTAGATTAGAATAGAAAAAGAAAATTGCTAAAATAAGAACATTCTTTTTAGAATTTTCTAGTGAAACAAGGAAACCAAAAATTTAAC
>JZKD02S1173527.1:0-19770 GCA_000966675.3 Picea glauca | reverse complement strand
CAACTTTAAAAGAAAATACTATCATATGAAGATATGTATAGTATGCTTCTTGAGAATCCCTTAAAGTGGTTCCCCTATGAGATACTATTATTATAACTTATATTAAATTTATGTTTGGTTCATTTAGATTTGTGACATTTAAATGTAATAAATAAATTAACCTATAGATATAGATTGATTGTGTTTTAAACTTAATTTTTCTTTTCATTTTATTATCATTAAAAATTCACAAATTTTATTTTTTGATGGGGCCTCAGGAATGCTATATGTCACACCCATCATACCATCAAATGTAAGAAACGATATTGATTTGGAAATAGAAAATGGTACACATTGCATTTACCACATGTTGGAGGAAATTGACGGTGAATCAGGATGAGATTGTGATGAGGGAGATATGATATAGAATAGAGATAAACTAATAATGAAAACCTAGAACAAGAAAAATAACAATAGATGATAACTGATTGCTCACTTTCTTCAGACAATGAATGCATTTCTTATAACTTTTATAATAGATCCACAACTAGTTAGTTAAATAATTACATGAATGGTAAGTGCATGAATTTGATGGATGATAAAATGGCAACAGGGTGAGCAGAAACTTGGTCACTTATGAACAAATGAGCATTCATAGGAACACACATGCGTTCTTGATGTGGCAGGTTCATCAAACCCATAATGTGCACTCAACATGCCTCATAGGCATGTTCTGAAGAAAGTGTGTGCATTCATAAGAGGAATACGCATACGTTCCTATCGAAGAGTAAGATGGGCGAAGAATGAGTGTGTGTGTGTATGATAATGTGAGAGAGAAAAACAAAAAAAGGGTCTAGAGAGGGAGCGTGTAAGAGTTTGATAAGGATACATAAAAGGGGCATAGAGAGAGTGAGAGGAAGGGGGGTGGAGAGAGAGAGAGAGAGAGAGAGAGAGAGAGAGAGAGAGAGAAATGTATGGAGGGAGATAGAGAGAGAGGGAGAGAGTGAGAGGAAGGGGGGTGGGGTGAGAGAGAGAGAGAGAGAGAGAGAGAGAGTGGAAGAGGGGGGCCATAGAGAGGGAGTGGGTGAGAGTGTGAGGCATGGGAAGGAAAGGTCTAGGTCTAGTTATATCTCTTTCCATTCCTTCTCATGTCTAGCTCTTTCCATTTCTAGAGGTCTTACTGTATCTAGTTCAATGCCATGTTTTTCCTCACCATGCATTTCCTTTTGATGTACCAAACTTTATATTGTGTGAGAGTGTGAGGGGAGAGAGAGGAATATAGAGAGGGGAGGTAGAGAGAATGTGTGTGAGAGTGAAAGAGGGAGAGAGAGGAAGACATAGAGGAGGGTAGAGAGAGAGTCTGTGAGAGTGTGAGAGGGAGAGAGAGGAAGAAATATAAGGGGGGTAGATAAAGGGGTAGATGCATGAGAGAGACAGGAGAGATAGTTGGAGGGAGGAAGAGAGAGAGAGGTATGAGAGGGCTAGAGGGAAAGAGTGTGAAAATGTGAGAGGGCGGTAGAGAAAGATATAGAGGGGTTTAGAGAGAGGGTATGAGAGGGACAAAGAGGGAGATAGAGAGGTGGGTTAGAGAGAGAGAGAGAGGAAAAAGGTAGATAGAGTAAAAGAGAGAAAGTCGGGGGGAGTGGGGGAGAGAGAGGGAGGGGAATAAAATGAGAAAGAGACATATATGAAATATATAGAGAGAGAGAGACAAGGGGAGGGAGGATGAGAATCAATGAGAGAAGAATATAGTTTGAGAGTGAGATCGAGAGAGAGAGGGAGGGAGAGAAGAGATAGAGGGAGGTGTTAGAAATAAAGGGATGTGCTAGTTTTTCAATAGACAATATAGAAATATTTTCACCCAACCGTAGGCACAAAGGCCACCCCCGAGCACCTTAAACTTTATAGACATAATAATTATGGTAGCATACCAATAGCCAACCAAGGCTAGCACACCTTTCTCCAAGGGTAGAACACCAAGAAAGAAAAACCAAAAACCAAGAAGAAATTCCAAACCATAGCCAAGAGAAATTCCAAACCATAACCAAGAGAAAGTCGAACCAAAATCCAAAATCCCAGTTGTAGCAACTGCAACTGCACTCCTCCAAACTTGCGCACCACTAGTCCTTATGGAGTTGTGAGAGAGAGACCTGCAAATGAGCTCTAGCTCTATTTATTTATACTTTTCTATCTCACTTGACTGGGGTGACTTCTCTTCCTCGAGGATAATATCTCAATATTAAATATTCTCTTGAGTTGACTTGTCTCCTAGGGTTATTATCCAACGTTTTAGGGTTTCTCGTGCCTCCTGGAATATTCTAGTCTTGTCAAAGGTTACACATGGAGGTTAATACCTCCTACAACTACCATAATATCAACACTCCCTTATAGATAGGGAGGTATTAAAGGTAATGGTATTGAGCACAAACATACCATTCAACTGTTATCATCATCATAGCCACACAGGATATCTCATGATCACATAGATCAACCCACGAGCAACATCATCACGATCAATATCATCTGATAGCATCAATTGCACCATATCTAGAAGCCATACTCCATCTGAGTAATCAGGCATGATGATCAATAATTCACTCACTCCAAAGAGTGATATGAGAACTATTCTTCTAATACAGACATATGTCCTAGAAGAATAAATGTTCCAACAAATGTCGAAAGCCATGCCATGGGATACAAGGACAATTCTTCTAATTCAAACATATATCCTAGAATAATGGTTGTCCTGGACCATTTTCCCTTCGACCACTACTGTGAACTTGAGAAAAATGTATGTCATGTACCAATCTCTCCACTCTGGTAACTGCTCTGAACTCGGAGACATGGACAATTTTTTTAATCCAAACATACGTCCTTGAAGAATAGTGTTCCATGGTACATCAACAATCTTTCAACCAGGACCATTCTTCATAGGGAGAATGTTTGTTCACCGGTAATTAGTCCTTCTTGGACCATTCTCGACTTGGATAATTTATGTCAATCAACAAACTGAATATCCATATCGATGGAAACATCTCCACCACTAGTGGTAGTCTCCATGGAAATCAGATCAATTCCATTCAATAGAACATGATTGTTTCTATCCATAGTAGTACACAACTACTATCCAGTGGTACAAAACCACACCTAGTAGACCACATATACTAACCAATGACACATAGTCACAACTAGTGGAACACATCCACCATAGTAGCATAGAACTATTTTACAGAGACATACAATATCCACAACAATCATATCATCTGATATCAACCTGCATAACAATATCATGATACAAAATGAGTCATCTAGGCCATTCTTCCACTCACATATGTGAGATCTGGAAGAGAATCTTCCCTTAGAAAGTAAAACATCAGCCATGAGCTATCTGGGCTATTCTTCCCAAGAAAAGAAGAATAATTGTCCCAGGTTCTCTAAAATCTTCACTTATCTTTGATCATGACAATATATCACGGTCGAATTCAACACCTGATCATATATCCTAGAAACCAATTTACGGAGCCACACTGCCTCCATACAAGTATCACAAACTGTAATATACTCTGCTTCTGTAGTGATGAGTGCAAAAAACTTATGTTTTCTGCTATACCACAACATCGTGGAAAAGATAAAATCAAAACATATCCGAGTAGCACTTATTTTTTCATCTGCACTCCCTTCCCAATATGAATCTATAAATCCATGAGGATGTATATCATAACTCAAATGTCCCTAAAGGAAAATATTTGACACAATATTCTCCAAATACATTAACAAGTGAATCAATTGTCGATACATAGAAGGGTCTACTGGATCAAAGTCTCTCAACTTCTTCAGATCTGTCATCATGGGATTTTTCCATTGATTCAGAATACCTCATCCCAGACTTTTGAAGAACCATTTCAATATACTTCTTCTTTTCATAGGAATTATTCACCACACTTCTGATGTACATGAGAGGCTCTACACCAAGTTTTCTTGAATCCATAAAATGTATTCTTCCATCTTCATACAAGGGTCTCTTTTTGGTATACCTCAAAACCTTGAGGTTGCTCTGCATACACTTCTTCTTCAATTACTCTATTGAGAACAATAGTATTTACATTCATATGATGTAAACTCTAACTCATGGATATTGTAAGAGATATAATGGCTCAAGTAGAGGTATATCTGGTTACTAGAACAAGTTGTAATCATAGTCTTCTCCCTCCTACTCGAAGAACCCTCTAGCCCTGATTCTTTCCTTATATCTACCAATGCTTAAGAATTTTTCCCAATTTCTTACATACATTGTACTTCATCACAACTTCCAATTTCCTTCCATTCCTTCTGCTTAACATCTTCTACTAGGTTCAAACTTGTTCAATTTGTTATTCTGACTTTTCTTTCTTTCTTGGAATCTTCATGTTCTTCCTCATGTTTATCTTCAATGTTGGATTCCATGGAATCTTCTACAGATTACATTCCATTATTTATTGAAGGCTCCAACCTTCCATCATAGGAACATAAATATAGATGGAAAACCAAGGATATTCAAGGCTTATTTTCGAAGAAGAATTCTTCTAGAGTCAAACTAAACACATGTTGCTTATCATGGTTGATACTTCCAATGAAGAACATGGAAAAATTATTCATGGTTTTCATGGACTCTTCAATGGATCATATCGATGGGGATTATCTCCCTCCTAATCCCAGCTTAATTTTGAATTTTGTGATCATATGCATGGTCTTCTTTTGGAATTTTGTGATCATATCCTTCCATCTAGTAGAGTCCATGCTTCAATATGTTGCATCTCTCTTTTCTTTCTACAAAGTGTCACAAGCTTGTTATGGTTTCCTTTTTATTTCTGACTTCTTTCAAGTCTAACTCCTCCGAGTATCTTTAATTTTCTTAATATATGTTCTGATTGATGCCCATATGGAAGTTGTTCCATCCTTATAAAATTTGTCTATGATATATTCTACAAGGATTGTTCATCAAACATATTTCACAAGGGTACCTTCCCGAAACAAGAGCAACAAGAACAAACATGAATATATATATAGAGGAGATGTTAGTTCAACTTCTCAACAAGTACAATAATCATATATACCAATGGTATTCATATGCAGTCAAGTATTCATTTCACCTAGCAATAATAGAATCTCTCAAAGACTTCTTTCACAATTTGTAATGTAGTAACTATCACCTTTGATATACAAAAATTTGAAGCTTAACAATTTAATCAAACCTAGAACTTGAAGCCTTAAATTCTATGGAGGATGCACTTGTCCTTCTAAATGCACTGAATCTAAGATTACAACTTGGATAAGATATATAATACTTTCCCTACAAACACACTCATGTTTTTCTATATCATATAACTTGGATAGAATATACAAGTGCATACCTTTGAAACCTTGTAGCATCGTCCAACTTGTCTTCCAATCTGTAACTAGATACCATTTTGACAAGAAGAGATTAGAAACTTTGTTAGAAGATTCAATGATTAGAACAAAATAGAAACTTAAAAATTTCAACTTGGACCAAAAAGAAAATTTGACCAAAAGTCAACCTTTGAATTTAACTTTAACCAATCAATCTTTGACTTTGATTTTGATCAAAGATTCAAGCCTGACGTTTTTTCTAGATGATAATACCAAGAGGTGCGATATACTAAGGCGCAATAATATGTTAGGGAATTAGGTCAAATTATTCACTAGAAGTGCTCGAACACAAGGATTAGGGTTTGTAGCAGCTGCATAATCACAAAAACTAGTTGCAGTTGTAACTGGTGTCATAATGAGCTTAACAAATAAATTCCCAATATATCTTCCAGTGGTTAGATTGTCTACAGATAGTGTGGGCACATAACCTATTATAAATAAAGGGATGTTCTCATTTTTCGATAGACAATATAACAATATTTTCACCCAACCATAGGCACAAAGGCCACCCCCGAGCACCTTAGCCTTGATAGACAAAATAATCTTGGTAGCAGACCAATAACCAACCAAGGCTAGCACACCTTTGTCCAATGCTATCCGACCAATAAAGAATAACCATAAACTAAGAATAAAGTCCAAACCATAACAAAGAGAAATTCCAAACCATAACCAAGAGAAAGTCCAACCAAAAGCCAAAATCTCAGTTGCAGCGGTTGCAGCTACACTCATTTTCCAAAATTCCGCACCACTAGTCCTTATGCAGTGGTGAGAGAGAATGTGACAAATGAGCTCTAGCAACCTCCATTTATACTTCTCTATCTCACTTGACTGGGATGGCTTCTCTTTCTGCAGGTTAATAACTCAATATTAAATATTCTCTTTAGTTGACTTGTCTCCTAGGGTTATTATCCAACATTTTAGGGTTTCTCGTGCTTCTCGTAATATTTTATTCTTGTCAAAGGTTAAAATTGGAGGTTAATACATCCCGTAGCTACCATGATATCAACATGAGGAGGGAGAAAATGGGAGGGAGGAAGAGAGACAACAAGAGTAGAATAGAGGCTGAGAATGAGATAAAGAGATAGAAGGAGGGGGTATAGAGAGAGAGAGAGATAGAACGAGGGGAAAAGATAAATAGGGTGAGAGAAACAAAAACAGAGAGAAGGAAAGAGGGCTAGGGAGATAAAGAGTATAAGAGTGAGACTAAAAATGAGGAGAGAAAGAAAGTGTAACACACCTATGTTTTCCACCATAATTTTTTTTTTCTTCACTTTTCCAATATAGAGAAGTAGGTTCTAATATAACATTATTTGATTTAATGATTATAAGGTTTAACTATTGGTTACCTCATAATCTATAACTATATATCCCAATAAGAAACTCCCACTAGAATTATTTATTACTTAAAATGAAGAATAATACTTTGGTTGTTCAAGTAAGAAACTCGAATAGCCAAGGGATTCCTATGAATTTGGTATTTCATACCAAATCTAGTTACCAAGGATTACACCGACCATTGTTACTTTACTAAACAGCAACTAAAATATAACCCTAGCGCTAAATGTTTCACATTGTTTATCCCACGGAAGGAATAAGTAAAGGTTATATTTTTATAAGGTTTTTTATGCATCTTTTAAATACAAATGAATTGTTACTGTCATAACTTGGGCCAAGTGATTAATGATGTAGCCTTCAAAGCTACCTCCCACACAACTTCATGCGTAAGGGTGCCCTAGGTGAAACAAAGTTACTACTTACCTAACTCGTTTTACGAGTGGCTTGTTGTCACAACATTTGAACCAATACAACATGTCCATGTTTATGATTTCAGATTCCCTTACTGATTTTGAGTGTTACATGCTCAGCGCACAGTAAAAACAATGGGATGGAGGTGCCAAAGAACTCTTTGAACGAAGAGAACTATTCATTGTTACCGCACTTCCATTGTATTGGGTCGATCATTCTGGAGTTTTCTTTGCAAGTTGGGAGTAAGAAGGGTCTTTGCCTCACTATGAACTACTGCATTTTCATTTTATTATACTTGTAATGTAGAAAATTCGTCATATGGATGCCATGGTGTTCCCTACAACTTAGTGGAGCCGCGTAATCTTAGTTAAGTCGGTTCAGTTCATATTTTAAAGGAAATTTCTCTTTATTTTGTTTATCCTTATGTATGATGTGTATATAGGAAAAGAATTAGATTACAACTAGTATTGTCATTTTGAATAAATAAAAGAGTAATAACTCTAGAATTTATTACGAGTAGAGGTGGTTATTTCCCTCAAGAAAATAGGAGGCCCTCTCGATTGATTACGCATCATAGGGTTATGATAATAGTGTAAAGAAGATGAACTTGCACATATAAGATCTAGTTAGAAAAGGACATATAGAGTTCGTAAAAGAAATGAGAAAAGACAGAAACAAGAGAGAGAACGAAGAATTTTATTAACTAAACGAATGAATGATAATTTACACATAATATAATCTATATAACTCAAATAATTTACACTGGAAGAGAAGTGAATGCACCATAGTGGTGGTCTAAAGTGATCTACAAACACGCTAATAGTTACGGGAATTAACTACCACCTTGTCTAAGTCAAATAGTCTTTCAATACTTAGTTAACTCACTGATGGCATCAGTGATATGCCAGTATCGTGATAATCCGAAGGATAATTCACATTAGCAGTGATGACCCCAATGATTCATGGTGATCGAACCAATGTGGCATAAAGACTCCACTCAACTGATCCAACTAAAGTGTGAATTGAAGAGAATATTCCCCTAGAATGTAATAAAAAAATTATTCTCCTTAAAATGTCAGAGACTCTATAATGACTAATAAGCATAGAGAAAACCTTAGAAAAAAGAAATCCTATATGTTTGTGAAGTATCTTCAACAACCACCCTAAACATGACTATGGTGAAAATAAAAGAATGGGTCCTAGCAACGAGGCCATGTTAGGTAATTGAAAACAAAAGACACATTGAAATAAACAAGGAATCAAGGAAAACCTCATGGGAAACCTCCTCCTCAAGTTACAATGTATCAAAAAAAAGAACTGACAGTTGCTAGGAAGTTGTGTCCTTCACTCCAATATGACTGCATAAAAAATTGAACTTTTTCTCAATGAAGGTGTTGGTGAAGATGTTTGTAGTTTGTTCTACTAAAGGATAGAACTACAGGTCGATGATCCCCTCGTGTAGTAAGTCTTGGATGTAGTGCATGTGTATCTTGATTTTCTTTGTTCGCTGCCTCTGAGTTGGATCTCTGCCAAACTTCAGAGTGATCTGGTTGTGACACCAAATGATGATTGGCCGACGAAAATGAATTCCCAAATCAGTGAGAAAATGGTGTAGCCACATAGCCTGAATGGTTATGTTAATTACCCCTTTATACTCTTCCTCGGCTGAAGATAGAGAAATAGATGTAACATCCCGCTCTTGTGAGCACATGTTATTGACTTATTCTTTGAAGACACTTGCGTGCAAGTGATCCAATTTTAGTATATGTTTGTCTATTTTTCTTATGGATTCTTATGATGATGTTATGTTATTTGATATTTATGTATTGACATATGCTATTGACGAGTTTACCCTAAGTGTGTAGGAAACATGACAGATTGAGGATGTTGATGGCATCAATGGACCTCCTTAGAATCTAGATTGAGATGGGGAGTGAATTTTATTGGTTTGAGTATTTCATTTATGAATATGAGACATATGATTGAGTATATTATGATGTTGTTTATGGATCATTGACAATTTTTCGTTGATTCATGCAGGCTAACGATTGTTTGCTAATATGACTCACATAAGGACTAAAGGGGCATGAACAAAACCCAGATATTGAGGGAGAGGTAAGGAAGCATCTCTGACACAACCTATTAGCACTCCCGCCATGGCTCGAATTGTGGGTTAATGATTACCTACTTCGAGAGATCCACGATGTCGTGAGGGAAGACTATGACAGTGGCTGACGAAGATTCTAAGAGGCGCGCAATAAGGCAGGGTCTTTATTCCTTAGAATCCCTTACTCTCTCACAAGGTCGCTTGAATGGAGTCTTGACTCCAAGGGTTGAACAACTACCAAAACCAGTCAATGGAGAGTGGCACACTTGTAGCACAGAGTGCGTCTTGAAGGGCACGTCGCATAATTAAAATTTGAATCAAAGGTGAGTGGCACCCTTGGAGCATGGAGTGCGTCTTGAAAGACACGTCACATAACAAAATTTCAGCTAATGAACCTAGGTGGCCTAGAAAACCTTGAGCGAATTTTCACATCTTGTCAAATTTTTAAACATTGATGGATTTAATTAATTAATTAAGGATTGGAATTATTAATTTTATACCCCCAAATCAATTTCTAAATCTATTTGAATTTAAGCCTAAGTCTAATTCTTGATGAGATTACTAAAACTAAATTACAAATTAGATAAAATAAGAAAAAGGGTAAACCAATTTAAGAGATTAAGAGAGATGAAATAAATCTAAAGAATTAATACAATACACGTGTAAGAAAATATAGAATTAGAATTTAAAATAAGAAATGAATAAATCATAAAAGAATGTGTAAGCATATAAAGGTATCTAGAATCTTGTTAACACTTGTCTAACTAGAGAACATTCATATTTTAACTCAACTCAGTTTTAGAAATGTGCCAGTCATTAATTAGGAATGCCAGTCATTAATTAGGAATAAAGGGACACTAGGAGTAATTTTATGAGAGGTTTTAGGATGGGTGAGGGAAATTGACTTTTAATTAAAATAAATTGTGGATTTACTTGTGAATCTATGCGAAAGGGTGACAAGTGTATGGGGGGAAATAATTCATGACTAATTATTTAAAAAATGAATTAAATGTGCAAATGGAAATGTGTCATTAAGGAAATTCTATAAAAGACACGGCTAAGATGAGTAATGGACTAGACTGGTTATGAGTAATGTTATGTTGCAGATTTTTTAACTGATTTTACTTGTGATAGTTGGAATACCCAGCTTGAGAGACAGTGGTGGCTCTACCTTGTGAGGTGAGCTAGGAGCTAGAGGATTTCTGGTTTTGTGTGTGGGGCGCCTTTGTCACTCGGAGGCTAAGCGGGAAGACTAGTACCCCTAGTGTTGGCTAGTAGGTACCAACAACGTCTCAAAGATTAGTGAGTGGGATTTCTCAAAGATTAGTGAGTGGGATTTCAGACAAAGCACTAGTGGGGAAGAACATATCCATTCCTACGTCGTCGGTTACTGTAATGTGTTTTAGATCGGTAATTTTGATAAGATTGATTGTAATGAGTTTAATTGAATATCACCATGAACTATAAATGAATTTGATATCAAATTGTATTAGAACAAATTATCTGAGGGAACCATCGCATCCGATATCTAGGCCTTAGTTCTGTTGGAAGCTATTACATGGAGTATTATGTGATTTGTATTATTTGAATTTAAACCGTGTTAGGGTTTTTAAAAGAAATTTTACTCCCTTTTTCTTAACTGCCCATGCTAAGTGCTTGTTAGATTGGACCTATAGGAGTTGTGTTTATTTGCTTCCTAAATCATTTTAATCAATAACTATACATATAGGTTCTGGTTTTGCATGGGTATGTTTATGATTTTCTGCACTATTTTTTCCACTGTGATAATGAGATATAGTTATCTTATTCCGACCTCACTCGTGTAAGCATGGGGCATATGATTTAATTTTCCTTGCTTCTGTTGATAGCGTGAATCTCTCCTTGTTCTCACTGTAGAAATCATCTAATATAGTAGCGATAATATTTCGTCATTGTTCTCACTGTATCAATCATCTAATACAGTAGCGATAATATTTCGCCCTTGTTSTGGTTGTAGCAATCATCTAATACATTAGCCATAATATTTCGTCCTTTCTCTCACTGTAGCAATCATCTAATACAATAGCGATAATATTTTGTCCTTGTTCTCATTGTAGCAATCATCTAATACAGTAGCGATAATATTTTTCCCTTGTTCTCAATGTAGCAATAATCTAATACAGTAGCAATAATATTGCATCCTTGTTCTCACTGTAGCAATAATCTAATACAGTAGCGATAATATCTCACTTCTTCTCACTGTAGCAATCTTCTAATATAGTAGCGATAATATATCTCCCTTCTTCCTTCACCATGGATCCTTTGCGATTTTCCATGAAGAAAACTACCAGCGAATGTGAAATCTCCCTGCCTTTATCCCATGATTCCTTCTGCATTTTGGCACGCCGACAATTGCAATTTCGCCCAGCATGTAAATTCTCCTGGCATTAATTCATTTCATACCTCTACGATTTTCCTTAGATGCACAATTCGCCCAGCACGTGAATCTCCTCGACAATTCCTTTCTTCCTCAATGGCGGATTCATCTCTGCATTTAATCTAATGCTTAACTGCAATTTTCTTTCCACCTCAATGGCGGATTTGTTCTGTGTGTTTTATGCTTCGATTTTCCCAGCAATTTGGATATAGCCCGTGTTATGGACGTCTTGTCCTGGTTGATGATTAATGTTTTTTGATTAATTACAAGGTGTGTTATTGTCATTTTCGGTTCCATGATTTATTGCCTGAAATGCTAGGTCGTGTCGATATCCTGAGTAATCGACGACTCTCTTTTGCGCATGAGGATTGATTGCATACACCATTATGTGGTGTTCTATTCTTTATAGGTGTAGATAGTCACATCCTAGGGGGGGTCTACGGTTTGATCCCTGAATGAAGCAGGTTCAGGGGGATCCTTCTCCCTTGGTTGGGGGGCATTGGGAACTAGTAAGATACCCATCTCAAGGTTTGTGTGAAGAGCCCTGGAGAAATAATTTTTGCTCCATTATGTATTGTTTTAACCAATGATTTTATCCCATTATAATATATTATTGGTTAAGGTATTATGGTTGTAATATAATATTGGATAATGAATATGGATTTGGATACTACAAAATCTCACTATTTGTTTTCTGACTATTTTTGTTTTCTTGCATAGATTTATCAAAACTCTTAACTAAAAGTGTTATCTCTTGTTTAATTTAAGTTCATGTTAACATGGAAAAATTAGTATTGTGAGATTCTAATAACATTAATTAATGACATTAATCCATTAGGTAGAGTATTGAATATGTTCAAATCCATAAAATTGCCATATTAAGGATTGTAAAGTATGTAAGGATCATATAAATAATTATGAAAGATATCAAATTATTTTGGAGGGTTTAGTATTGAAACAATGTTTTAGAGATATTCAATGGTTTCATTTCTTTGAATATTAAGTTATTAACATTGTATCAACATCTTTTACATCGAAATTGTGAGAGTATGTAGTTTTAATAATAAGTTTTTATTTATGAGTTACATGTACCAGTGGAATTTGAACCTAAGTTGAAAGATGCCAAATTCTCCTTTTAACAACAACAATATATGTTAGTTGTTAGGTTTGATTTCTAAATAATTATATCACATTGATGCTACTTAGAGATTCAAGCAGCCAATGATGGAGTCATAGGTGCATCATTATCACATGCATGATGAGGTATAGTCTACTGGTGAAGACAATGGTAGAAAGACACAATGTGCATGATGGGAGAGTAAACACTAGTCTTGAACCTATCCTAATCTATAACATGAAAACTCCTATCAATGCAAACACCAACAATGGGAAGAGTGAAAAAAGTGTAGTGACGCTCTAAGTAGTTCATAAATTCAAAAAAATAAATTTGAAGCTATTACAAGAATATAACGGTACATATAGTAGGTAAAATATATCCTTTTTGAGCATCCTTCGAATAATTCTTCGAGTTAAAATTCATACGAAACAATATTGGGTCTAGTCTAATAAGATGAATACCTTCGTTTCTAATGCCAATTATTGGTAATTGCAATCAGTTTTAAGATATTTATTTATCCACAAGAAGGAAATCAACTAGTTTTGCACAATATGCTTAGAAATATATATTAAGTAAAATGAAATAATTATTGGTAATTGCAATCAGTTTTAAGATAGTCATTTATGCACAAGAAGAAAATCAATTAGTTTTGCATAATATGTTTAGAAATATATTGGAAATATATATTAAACAAAATGAACCTAATGATACAGTGGAAACTAAAGAACATGGTTTATACTTTGTTTTTCATTTAGTTATATTTTTTTAATTGTGGAACATACTATTTGGCATTATCTTTCTTCAATCCTTTTTTTATAAACTTGTTATTATTAATATAACTAAACATATTTTTAAGTGAATGGAGACCAATTTATTTGAATTATTAGCTTTTCTCAATTCAAATCCAAAACCTTGCACCTACATTGATATCTATAAAATATATATATATATTTATTATAAAAGATTTTCCCAATACCACCCAAAAAAAAAAAAAAAAATTGGAACAAAGTACCCATCCACCAACATTTATAGAGATGGGTACTTTTTATTAATTAATACATTTTTCAAATGTTTTCTATGTGACAATGTTGTATATGGTTCATAAAATCTTCTAATTTTTTTTATCTTAAGTTGTGTTTTATAAATTTATTGAAACTATATAAAATTTAGTTAATAATTTTTTAATTATTCTTTTCGTCGCAGCCATTTCTTCGCATCTTAATCTTTGGAATAAATTTAATTTAATTTATTGAAACTATATATAAGCAGCCATTTCGTCGCATCTTAATCTTTGGAATAAGTGTTTACACGTTTTGAACATCTCTCACGACATTTTCATTTCATCCTGGATGTTTTTAAAGAAAAAAGTTGGTCTCATTTATAGATAAGCGCTAAGGGGTTGATGAAAACATTTTCAATTTGATTTCCATTACTGATCCGTTGAAGAGTGGGTGCATATAATAGTTGCTGACTCGTCAAATGTTGATCTACAAGGCTTATACAACACAATTTTCACCATTTGTATAACATTAGTTGTCTCAAAATCAAGTTTGACGGGTATTTTCCTTCCATCCCATCTGAATTCATTAAAGAGTCAATACCCTCTAGCTCGTTTATTATTTGCGTAAACACAGGGGGAGACCTTTTTCAACGATAGAAATTAGAATAAGGTTCCTTGTATCCAGATAACAATAAAAAATATTAATACTACTTTGCTAGCAAGTTATATACTCTTTGTTTCCTCTTCATTCACTCTTCAACTCAAATACTTTTATTCTTCTATGTTTCCTCTAGATCTTGCCCAAGACATAGAAATTTGCATTGAATGCTAAAGATATCACCTTATTTCCTATACATATAACCTAGAGAGGAGGATATAGGTACCTCACTATCTAGTGGTAGTTAAGTGATCATTGATAAAGAGATTCAATTTGATTCATTTTCATAATAAAGAAAGTAAGAAAACTCATTTTAGATAGTGTGTGAACAATTTCAATTTAGTTCCACGTTAAAAAAAATCAATTTTAACTTTCTTCCTTTAGATGTGTTGAATATGATTATGATTACTTTATAATCATATTTCCAACATTTATCTTTGTTTGAACATTATATCAAAGTTCAACATCAATGGGGGAGGGAGACAACCTCTAGCATAGTTATTGATGTTCTTTTCTATTTGAACAAATAAGATCATGCTCTTCTTCTAAATGATGAAAGAATATGATAATAGAGAAACCATATCTTTATTTGGTTTAATCAAGTCAAGAAAAGGATTTTGTCTCATATTTATATGTCTAGTCTCTTTTGGCATTCTTAGTAAGACATTACTTTTGAGTTTGTGTTTGAAAAAACAACATCATGTTCTTCTTCTAAAAGATAAAACAAGATGATAATAAAGAATGATATATTGATTCGGTTTAATAAGTTAAGAGAAATATTTCGTCTCCTATTGATATCTATAGTCTATTTTGGCATTATTGAGTAAGACAACACTTTTTTTTGTTTAACAATTAACTTTTCTTTTTGAAAGATTCCACTCTTGTATAGAGAATGTATAAGTGTTCTTGTTATCTCTTGAGAGTATGTTTTCATAGAAAATGTATAAGTGTTCTTGTTATCTCTTGAGAGTATGTTTTCATAGAAAATGTATAAGTGTTCTTGTTATCTCTTGAGAGTATGTTTTCAATAGAAACTAAGGGTAGTATATCAAGACCACTGATTATAGTGGTTTGTAGGTGATTGATTCTTCAATACCATACATCTAATTTTTTTCCATAATAAAGAAAGTATGGAAAATAACTTTAGAGAGTGTGTTAATAATTTCCACCTAGTTTCTTTCCAAAAAAAATTAATATGGCCTTTCTTTTTCTTCTTTCATGTGTATAATATTTTCTTCATTAATTTAAAATCATATTCTCCGACATTTATTTTAGCATCAATTTTTGTATGGATAAATAAAAAGTTATGTTAAAGCTATCTCTCCATTTGATATAATTGAGTTGATAGGAGGATTACGTCTCTTAATTGATATCTATAAACCCCTTTTTCATTATCAACTAACAAAAAAAATGTTATTGAAAGAGCTATCCTTCGTTCTAATTTCTTTTTTTGATATATAGAAAATGTCTAACTATTCTTTCTTAATCCAAAGAGTATCCTTTAAATAGAACCTAAGGAGGAGGATATCAAGACCTCTCCCTCTAGTGTTAATTGGGTGATTGATTTCTCAAGGAATTCCATTTAATTCTATTCCATAACAAATAATGTGGGGAAACCGAGTGATTGATTTCTCAAGGAATTTCATCTAATTCTATTCCATAAGAAATAATGTGGGGAAAGTGAGTGATTGATTTCTCAAGGAATTCCATCTAATTCTATTCCATAACAAATAATGTGGGGAAACTGATTTTAGATAGTATATGAATGATTTCCACCTAGTTCCTTTACAGATCATTTTGTTGTTGAGTTTCTTGCTTAATATGTCTATAATATCATCATGTTTACTTTACAATCATATTCTCCAACCTTTGTTTTATCATCTACAGATCATTTTGTTGTTGAATTTCTTGCTTGATATGTCTATAATATCATCATATTTACTTTACAATCATATTCTCTAACTTTTGTCTTATCATATATTTTCATATTAATCAATCAAACATTAAATCGATAATACATTAGATCAATATTTTCCATTAATGAAATAGAGGAACCATTGGATGGTCATACTAGATCAACTAGTACTTGATTTGATATGAAAGTTGAGATGATGAATCAATCTATTGATTGATCTCTATATAACATGTTTTCCTTGTAAGAGATCTTAATTGTTGTTTAGAAATTTATTTTTCTTTCTAAAATCTTCTTTTCAGATAAAACAAATGTCTATGTCTTCTTGCTTTTGGCTTTCTCTAGCAAGATAACTCTTTTGTTTTTCAAACATTTATTTTTATTTCTAAAATCTTAAAAAAAAATGTGTAATGTTTTCCTTTCTATTAAAAGTTTTTTTATTTTTATATATTGATTTGATTAGATCACTTTACAAGAGTCATCCAATGCCAATCGTGGAGGATAAGGATTGGTATTGATTGTAGTGGGTAGACTATTCGCCCTACTTTCTCTACCTTTTTCACGACAAATTGTTCTTTTACTACGAATAGTTCACGTTTCTCCAAATCGTCGTAGTGTACTTCCGCTTTCTCATCTCACCCACCATATTTTTTTCTCGTCCTTTCTGTTGGTGTTAATATTTAGTGGTCATCTCCTCTTAACGAGAACACACATTAGGGAGGTTTGAATCTTTCATTATATTGATTGAGCATTGGCTATGGAGAGCTCATCAGAAGAGATCTTCTACTCCTACTACTCTGTGATCTTTCATTTTCTTTCGACTAGGCCTTTTTATCTTATAGCATTTATGGATATTTGTTAATATGTTTAAAACTTGCGTTATTAGAAATAATCAAAGTACACACTAATTGTTTTCGTGGAACCTATTTTTTTTAGTATACACTTGTATTACATGAGTTATAACATATTTATGGTCGTACATATATTTTTTAGTAGACACTTGTATTACACGAGTTATAATGGAGCCTTTATCTTTTTAGCTATCTCACCTGGCAAAAGTTTAAAACTTCTCTTTGTACATTTAAGGTTTATTAAAACTTCCTTATTTATTTTTAATTGATTTTGTATTTATAGAGTAAGAGATTTTTTTTTTTTTTCAAAGATCTATTTTAATTTTGGTGTGTGTTTTCATAGTTTGTTATAGTTGCTATGTAATCAGTTTGGAGTTAAATTGTGTAGAATGTTTTGAGACGTTCAACATTTTGAGTGGACACTTCATTCATCATCAAAGACAAAATAAGTTGTATGATTTGAAAAGAGTATGCTTCAAGGTAGAATTTAAAGGGTTGAAAGAAAAAAGTAGCCGTTGGAACCAAAATATAGTCTATGAAAAGGTAAAGTATTAAAGAGGACGAAAGAGATATGGCCAATGATTATTCGAAAAAATTAAAAAAAAATGATGAAGATGCAATTAATAAGTAAAGGTAAGAAACAAGGGTTAAATTAGAAACAAAAGCACAATCAAGGTCTCTTATGTTAAAAAATTTTGTCACTCGAGTCATTAGAAACTCCTCTCCTCATCTCCTGGAGAAAGAGAAATCCCACTTAACTAAGGCGCTAAATCCAAAAATCCTCCATCCCTTTTCCCACCAGATGCTCACCTCTCTTTATGTTACATCAAGGGTACCACTATTCAAATTTCAAGAATTATAGCCCATAAGAATATCAAAGCATTTTTCAATTTATATAAAACCATTAAGCATTTGTTCAAAATGACCAAGGAAAATATGACCCTATGTTGGCTCACAAGTCTACCAAATCCCTTGCTCTTGTGGAAAATCATACATAGTGCAAATCAGGATATCCTTCAAATCTCAACTCAAATAAAATATAGGTGACACAAACCACAAAATCTAGTTTTCTCCTTTAGTATCATTCAAGAAGCTCTAGAAATCTAGAAGCACCCAAATAATTTTAATCATGAAGATGGGTACAAACTTAACCAGTCATGGAAACCCCTCCTTCATTGAGCGACATTCATTTGCTTGCTCACTGATCTTTCTTTTTAATCTGATTGATTTTCTTTGTTTTTCTCCTATTCTATATTTTTCCAATTGCCATCTTTGATTTTCTTTCTCATTTAACCCTCTTTTCTTACTTTAACTTCTCAATTTCATCTTCATCATTTCTTTTTAATTTTTCCAATAATCATTGGCAATATCTTTTTAATATTTTTCTCAACATTTCTTTCTCTCTCCCCCATCTTTAATTATTTTTTATTTCTTTACCTAGTCTCCTTTGATTAATTTCCTCTACTATCTTTTGTCTTTCAACTTTTTAATTTCTATCTTCATTCATACTCTTTTCAAATCATACATATTATCTTATCCTTAATGATAAGTAAAGTGTCCACTCAAAAAGTTGAACATTATATAATTATATAAAATATATTTTTATTTTTAAAAATCTACAAGTATAAAAAATAATAAAAATACTTGTGTCTTCAAAAATATTCATATTGATTTTATTACTTTATTCATATTGATTTTATTACTTTACATTACCCCTCCACTTTTGAGGAAAAACACACTTAGTGAAGTTTTAATCTTCTTTTAATGCACATGCTACCAAGTGATCAAGAGAAAATATATCGTGGCGCTCCTCCTACTTCTACTATTCCTCCCTAATCTCTCTTTCTTTTTTTCTTTTTTCTTTCTATTAAATGTTTTTTTTTGTGTTACTTACTTATGGTTCTACATGGATTATAGAGCATGTACATTTAGGATTTGGAGGTGTTCAACTATTTTTATCAATAAAATATATTATTTGGATAAAGGAATATAATAATGAGAATTTTTCCTGGATGGGGTTTCAAGTAGCGGAAGGTTGCCATGCATCCCTTCCTTGAATTCATCCATAAATATGGTCAATCGTCGTCCCTCACCTCGGTCTTGAATGGAGGGTGACCTTAATTACTTGTAGAGCAAGGGAGGACAACTTTCTCGAGTTTGGTTAATGGTCGTCTTCAGGATTAATGGTAGAAGGAAGATAAGTATATTGGTCATGTCCACCTCGGGGTTATCTCTCTTGTCCAGCTCTGGCTGACATTATTTCCCTTTCGAGCTCCGCCACCTTGCTCTCTCTGAGAATTGGATTATTTTGCAGTGGGTTCTGCTGGCAGTAATTCAATGGATTCTTCACCCTCCTGGCCTAGCCATGCCGAGAGAGAGAGAGAGTTAAGCCGAGACATGGACCTTCCTAATACAAATACGCTACCCAACAGAGATGCCTGCATCAACTGGAATGAGCCTTGTCCATTGCAAAAACTCAGTGCACTGAGAGGCCACGAACTCCACCGATGACCTATGTCGAGGAGGAATTTCTGGAGGAACCCATCCAGTTTCCACC
>JZKD02S1173461.1:0-12702 GCA_000966675.3 Picea glauca | reverse complement strand
CTAGTGGCATTGTGAATTCAAGGTCATCTAACCCAGTGATTTCATCGACGTCTATCAGTTCAAGGCTGCTTGGGCCTATCTATATTTCATATGGGTTGTCTTCAGGTAGCCTTGTCATACTTATGAGGTCTAAGTCATCTTCCAGTCGATAAATTATCCACTACACCTATTCTATCATGAGTAACCCCCCTCTCAAACGTTTTGAGCCATGGGGGTACCTCTACCTTGCACCGGGGTTACCAAGGGGGCTTCTACTGCTTTTGCTTCTTCGGTTGCTATCATTTCTTCTCTATCCCTGAGGGCCCCTTGAGATGATTGTTCTAGGATTGTCGCCTATTCATCCAGGCTCATGGCTTTCAACCTCGTCATTTTGGGATCAACCATCCTTGCCACAAATTTATCCCAATCTTGGGAATTTTCCATGAAGACCTCATCTTCAAACTTGTTGTGGGCGTATGGCTAGCATGACGACACTTGAGAAGCATGTTTCAAGACTAGACCATTTGGGTCGTGCTTGTAGAATCAGTCAGTCTAGAATCAAAATTCTAATTGGCTCAACCCTTCCTTCTTGGATTGAGTGTTCTCTTTCACTAGGTAGAAGCCTATATGGAATCCATTAGGTATAATTACCCACTTCTTATCCTTGACCATGGTGGCATTGTAACCTTATAGGATGGTCTGGTAGCATATCTCTCCCACTACAAGATGATCAAGGACATGTGCTAGTAAGAGATGAGGTGCCCTAGTGGCCCCAAATACCCTATTGTAGGTATCACGTTCATATAGATACCAGTGGCCGACCTTTGATATCACCTTTTTGGCTGCAGCCGATAGTCTCAGACACTCTTTCTTGAAAATAATAAAATAAATGTGTGTGATGAATTCATCACAGATGAGGGAGTAGGATTTTGTGTACCTGTTCTCCCATAAGATGTTGAAATATACATGGACTGGGAACTCTACGACATGCCATCTTAGGTTCATGTCGGCGAAGAAGTTTCTAGCACACATGACATCCAACAAGTATGATGCCATGTAGAAGGTTGGAGTCTCCCCTTATTTCAGTGTCTGAGCCTGTTGTACGCAGATGCTCAACTACTTGGAAATGATAGCTCCCTAGTTGAAGCTACTCCTAGAAATAGCTACTGTGTATGCTAGAGGCATCCATGCCTCTGAAAATATAGAGCAGTCTTTCTCCCCATACAACCGACAGATGAGAGCCATTAGGAAGATGTATGGTTCTCTTAGGTTGGCCATTTGGTACCAGCCAAAAGCCCGATTTGTGTATTTATTATCTTCTCTCCACCATCAGGCCATTAGACGGCTGGTGTCATGGTGCTTGTAGAATTTCACGATGAAATCCGTGTTCATTTGCTCCTTCGAGTCTCTAATATTGTAATATTTTTGGACCTCCACCCGAAGGAACACTTTGACACACTTTCCATTGTCACCGTTAATCAAATGTTTTATGTGTCCATGTGGTCAATGAGCCACTTCAGAAGTTCTATGCAGGGGATCACTGGATTCCTTCTTGCTACCATGTGTAGGTACGACCATCGAATATTTGGAAAAACTTTGGCGACAAGCTTTCTCATGTCTAGGTCACTGTGTGGGATATATTCTAGGAATTCTTCCCAGCTAATCTTATTGAAGAGTTCTCCCCAATGTGAGAGTACTTCCTTGGTACCTGTGTTTTCCTCTGTGTCTCCAAAAGTCGAAGGTTGAGTAAAAACCTTCTTGGTAGATGTCTTGATGACTAGTTCCGGCCTTGGAGCAAATTATAATTTTTTTGACGTCGTTGGGGTAGATCCTTCTCCTACCTCTGGTTCTTTTAGCTTCAGCACTCTAGGCAACCACCTAGTGTTTGGATTTCTTGGAGACATTGTTCCTGCAATTGAAATAAAAAATCTTTTAGAGATTGAGTAGAGAGAAACACTAGATAATATATATATATATATATGAAGTGTAAGCATGAAAAGTCTACAAATTGGTACATACCTATAAAGCTTTCTAAAAATGGCTATTTGATACTCATAGGATATATGCAGCTTTCAAATTGCTCGTTTCTCTTCTCTGGATGCTTTGAAACTCCTTTGTGCGCAGAATGGTTTCATTTACAATGGCTTAGGAGAATTTAAACTGAGGAAGAACTTACGTTGTCATATCAACCATTTAATCCGGGTGATGAGTGGAATTCAAACAAATCTATCATCGCATATCTGCAACTTAAATTCATCATGGGTTGACAGCGGAGGCATGGAGGGTGATGTGCTCTATTGGTAATTTCAAATGGCTGTTTTGATTCTCACACGAAGTAGCAAGTAATGTGAGATTTGGAATTAATTAGTCCCTTAAATGCTCCAAATCTAAACATATCTAACTCTAAAATGTCTGATCATGTTGCTTTCTTAGTGGGTGGATCGAGGATTGGCAATGTTTTATGGACATTTTCGTTGATATCCTTCTACGAAAACCTTCGACGCTGATCGATTTCATTGTACGGTGCTGACGTGGAAAAAATGGCTCGAAGGTATGACTTGGATTTAGGGGACCAAGAATGACTCAGGGTAAAGTTGGGTCATACATTTCTCTAATCTGGAAAAGACACGTGGCATTGAAGACTGGTGACTTAACTTGTGAGTATTAGTTAGAGTCAGGACTTTCTTCAAGTTGTACATTCTAAACTAAACCTAGGATCACCGATGTCAAAAATATATTGGGGGTCAACAATCGGGGATAAGCCTATTGCATGTTTTTCTTTGGATTATCTTCTTTGAAAACTCCTGATGCCAAAATGCTTCAGGAATTGGTGATTGGGGAAAACTCTTTAGCATGGTCTAAATGTTAGTCGTGATTCGGTCCTTCCCAGTTCTGACAAGCTCATCAGGTATCGACTATCAACAATATCGTTTCTTTATTCCTTAACATTTATTGCCTTCACCTTTTACCAATATCAAAGGGGATCAACTATCAGATATGTTTATATGTGATACTTGTTGTGAAACAAAACTTCCTTTCACCGATATCGGTGAAGATTAGCGCTCAAGGATTGAAGTTTTTCGAGTGATTCTTTTCACCTCTTAATTCCTTTCGATGTCGAATCTCGAGCGCATCAAGCTAAGTGTTTTGGATAATGATTACTTATTTAAGTGTTAATCCATTTTAGTTCATGGAGTTTCAAGAGTTAAACAAACCTGAAAAGCTAATGAGTGATAAGAGAACAAGAAAAGACAAAACATTTCTCAAAAGAAAATCGAATTCAGACATTGCAAAGATTAAGTGGTACCCAAAAAGTGAAAAATTGACATAGGCTTTTTAGGGTGTGTTGAGTGCTAAATAAATGGTGACTTACTGGGTGAAATCAGAAACTGTGTTCCTTCCTCAGGCTTGACTAATGGAAAAACTAATTAGGAACTTAACTGGTTTTCATCAAAGCTTCTTTTACCCTTCCATTTGGAATTTCCCCGGTTGATGCAACTGGGCCTGCCTGTGGGGTTTTTAACCTTTATTCCACCTTATTTTCCTATAACCTTGGCCCATGCCCTCTTTTGACAAGAATCTAGTAAATCATTCACTGGAACTAGGCCTTTTAGTTACCCTCATTCATTTTCTATGGTGTTGCTCCACTTCCATTGAGCATCCATAGCCCCGGTAGAGTCACCTCGATGTCACAGACCTTGATCTGCTGCGAGTGAGCATCCATACCTCTAACAGAGATATCTGCATACCCTCTCCTACTGTGTGCTCATTTGATATAATTGACTTTTATTTCGGAAGAATTCCCTGAGCGAGTGGGATAAGAGGATGTCTGTTATTTGAAAAAAATGAGATGGTTAAGGTGAAACTCACTAGCTCTGTCTCTGAGGTGCATCTAGTCCTTTTCATCTTACCATCTTTCCCTTAAGGTCTTACCATACCACTAAGAATATACTTCCACATTTCTCCAAAGTTTTTCATCTGCGCAGGTTAGATAGACAATCGCTTGAAACAACCGCAGGTTCCTTAATGTTTCTTGTGTTTGTATGTGAGCAATGAGTTAGGAAGAGATTTATCTATGTCACATGATTTGAGGTCAACCATTTTATTTCTAAACACAATATTTCAAAATCTCAGAAGAACGAACGGAAAATATAAAACAAAAAAATATAAATGCAAAAAAGATACATAGACGCATGAAAAATTAACACAATTTTTATTTATTTTTAATGAAAATATTGTTTCAGGGCTTGTCCATTGACTGGGAGAGCATCATATTATGTAGTTTATATGTTCCTAACCCAATATTCTTGGCCACCTAGAAAGGTCCGAGCCATAAATTCTAAAACTTAGAATGTTTTCCTTAGGCTCATTTTCTCTATCCCACTTTAGGACTAGGTCTCCTACGTCAAAATTCTTCTCTTTAGCCTTATGTTTATCAAACCACCTTTAAACTATCTGCTGGTGGGATGCAAACTTTGATTTATCTTTGTCCCTTTCTTATTCTAACATGAGCAGGGCATTAATTCTCTGTTGTAATATTGATGAAGGTTGCCCTCTGGACTCCTGAGCAAGTTGAAGAGATGGAAGATATAGTCCGTTCAGGAGAATGGCTTCCTTCCCATATACTAGAAAGTATGGGGAATGCCATATGGCTTACTTAGGTGTAAATCTATCCTCCCATAAGGAATTATGGAGTAGGTTATGCCAATTTCTCTGGTTGTGTACAACTGTTTTCTTTAATATTCTTACCAAGTTCTTATTAGTTGATTTTGCCACTCTGTTTCCCTGTCGATAATAGTTTGTGGAGTATCTAATTATGATTCCTTTGTCTAGAGAAATCTCCGTTAATAGGGTGGAATAAAATTAAGATGCATTACCAAAAACAAGGATAGAAAGGACACTGAACCTTGTGATTAGTTGTTGTTCTATGAATTGGATTACCACCTTCTCATTCCCATGAGTCAATGGGATGGCCTCTTCCCATTTCGTGAAATAGTCGGTCGCAGTAAGTATGTAATTATGTTGTTTTGAAGAAATCAGTGTAATTTATCCTATGATATCTAACCCCCATTGCTCAAAAGGCCTAGAAACGATCACTAATTTAAGTGGGATAACTACTCTCTTCTCCATCCCAACGCTTATTTGACAAGCTTTATAGTTTCTAGCGTATGTGTGAGAGTCTTTGAATAAAGTAGGCCAATAATAGCCAGCTCTCAGTATCTTATGAGCGGTGGTATTTCCTACAAAATATCCACCGGCAGGGCTGTCATGGAGCTTCTTCAGAACTTTTTCTGCATCCTCACATTCAAGATATCGTAAAAGTACCCCATCATAATTAACCCAGAAGAGTACCAAATTTATGAGGAAATAATGTGTGAATTTTAACTTGAGATCTCTCCTTTCCCTAGGGTTTAGTTTTTATAGGTAAGTCCCATGATGCAAGAGATAAGTCAATTTATCATACCAAGACTCTTGTTCTGGGGAAATGTATGAAGCTTCACCACACCATAATTCCATTTCATTATCCCATCTGGGGTCTTCATTTATTGGTCTTGAGGTTTGGCTACCAGTTTACATAACCCTTGTCCTTTAACAAATTTAGCAGGTTTTATATCTAGATAAAATTCTTGGACTACTGCCATCCAATTCCCTCTTCTTTCCCCCATCTCATGTTGAGTAAATAGGGATTAGACTGCGAGGTGAGGCAGGATTACTTTGGTATGGTTCTTGAGGATGTAAGATATGAAATGTTTTAATGACTTAATCACATAAGATTGTTTATCTATAGAAGAATAATATAGTTCCGCACCTTGAAGGTTAGTGCTCATAAACGATACCTAGGCTTCATTTTTTTCATCATCCATCTGAGTTAATACTGCGGCTAACAACTGGTCGGAGGAGAAATTATAGAGGAAGAACTCTTTGTTGAAATCAGGACTTCACAACACTGGGGTTTGAGAGACTGTAGTTTTAATATTGTTGAAAGCCTTCTTTCTTTCATCACCCCACTAAAACTCAACATCCTTATGAATCATTTTTTGTAGGGGTTTGATAGTTTCCGCGAAATTAGGGGTGAATTTCCTCACAAAATTGTTTTTCCCAAAGAAAGACTGCATAGAATTTTTTTTGTGAGGTAATGGAAGCTATGATATAGCCTTAATTCTTTCTGGGTCTATGCAGATGCCTCCTTGATGTATAATGTGACCTAACAACTTACCTTCCTCGACACCAAAAATAGTTTTCTTAGGGTTTAAGGATATGTCGTATTTCCAACACCTTTCGAAAATCTAGGTTAAGTGTTCGATGTGATCTTCTCTATTCTTTGAATAAACAATTATGTTGTCCAAATAAACTACTACACATTTGTTGATTAGTCCCCGAAATTCCACATCCATATCCCTCTGGAAGGTTTCTCTTGCATTGATTAACCCCAAAGTCATGTGTTTGTAAGAGAAGGTTCCCTACTTGGTTCGAAAGGTATTTTTAAAGTGGTCTTCTTCTGAAACTAGAACCTGGTTGTAACCTGAGAAACCATCTAGCAAGGAGAAAATATCAGACCCATACACTATCTGCAAGAGTTTCTCCATTAGCAGGACTGGGTAGTTGTCATTTTCTTAAGCTCTATTGAGGTTTCTAAAATCTACGCATAAGCAGATTTCTCCCTACTTTTTCCTCACAGGAACCAAATTTGCTACCCACATGGAATGTCTGACCTGGAAAATCATTTTGGTCTAAAAGTTTCTTCAATTCCTAACGCATGAGAGGTTCTAGGGAAGGGTGATACTTTCAGAGCTTCTATTCGAAGGGTTTCACTTTAGGTTTTAAAGGTATAGTGTGTTGAATGATACGGGTATCATAAGTTTTCAAATCCTGGTAGGACCATGCAAAGACATCTTAATATTGTATGAAAAGTTTGAGATAGGCCTTCCTTTCCTCTTTATATATTGTCTTATCGAGGTTTACATTTTTTGGGTTGTCCGGTGTTCCGAGATTTATAGTTTCATGCATGGGTTAGGAACTACCAGTCTTTGCATTTTTCGACCCCTTAAATTGTTCCTTTAGGTCAAAAAGATTTTCTAAATTAGCTATCCCCTTCGGTATCGTGTGAGACTTCGATTTGTCAGTCAGTTGATTTGTATTAAGGTCGGCTTCTATTGATTGTTCCTGGAATGCTTCATTGTCAATAGCCAAGTCTTTGAAATTATCTTGGTTAGTCAAAACATTTATGATATGTTCATCTCCTTCAAAGACCTTCCAACTAGAAATATTTTTGGGCACCGATGGTTTGTAGAGAAATTCCACAGTAAACCGGGAGGCTTCATAAACTTATAGAGGTGATAGCCTTGAAGCAGAAGTGGCCAGGGAATCAACAACAATGTTCTTTGCTCTTGGAATCACTGTAATGTTGAAATCTTAAAAGTGTTCTATTAGCCTGTGTATTTCATGTTGGTAATTCTTCAGGTGTGGAGAATTGCAATGTACATTGTTCCTCACTTGTCTAACGATGATTTTAGAATATATGAAAACCTTCAATTCTTTGACGTTTAAGTCTATGTCTTTCTTTAGCCCCTGTACTAGAACTTCATACTCGGCGGTGTTGTTTGTGCATTCTAACTCTAGTCTTAATGATGGAAACATCATTTACCTTTAGGATCAATGAGGATGCACCCTTCCCCAGACCCTTCTTGTGATTTAGAGCCATCAAAGTATAAGGTCCAAACTTGTGGGCGAAATCTACCAGATTCTTCTTTCCTATCACTTTCCTCTTTTCCTCTGGTTTGTTTTTTGATTTCTAACATAGATTATTGGTAGAAGACAGTTTCCCCCACTGTTGTCAGCAATTCCTCTCGAAAAATCATTTCAGAGTTTTGAGTAAGAGGGACATCATATGAGAGAGGGAAGAAGCTCCCAAAGTAGGAATCACAGGAATAATTGCCTAACACAGGGAAATATGCCAACGAGGGTTCATTTAGGGTTTCTAAGTCAGTGAAAATATGTTTTAGATATCTTTCCCTATCAATTCTAATCATATTTGTGTGCCCTTTTAATGGCAGCCAAAGGTGAGCCCAGTCTATACTAAAGTATCCATTTAACTTCTTAGACCAATATCGGCTTAAAAATAACCCATAAGCTTCTCAGATATCTACTACAATGATGTCAATCACTTGCACAAACTTAGGATGTGTCACTATTCTGATCATTACATATTTGAGTTCTCCCATGACCTTCACCTGGGTTTTGTCTAGTTGTATTACATGTTTGTCACTTTTGAGAGGGACTACATTTAGTTGCTTGCAAACAGATAGTGGCATAACATTAGAGGATGCTCCTGAATCGACCAAATAGTTATGGAGGTTTCTATTGAAAACTTCAAATGTTAAAAGGAACGATGGGACAAAAGGTTTTCCCTTCTTATCTTCAGAGCATGCATTCACATTTGGTTTATTTCCTAGATCTGTGGGAGTTAGATTTCTTCCCTGGTCAGTTCTTGTCATAGAATTTTCTATCGATTTCAAAGATTGTACGAGGAAGTCCTTTTGTTGAGGGATTCTACATATGTCCATAACTGATATATTAACCTTCAAATTATTCAAATCTTCAACTATGCTATAATCCAACTTGGGCGATTCTCGTGTATGGATGTTTATAGGGTTTCTTCAGGCAAAAAAAGGTTCTTTCGGGTGATCAGGAGCTGGTCTCCCTCCCTAAATTTGGGTCGTAGTAAGGTCATTCTATATAGGTTGACCCCTACTTCGTGTTTGCACAGCCAAGACTTCTGCAAGTGGTTCTTGAACCTCAAATGGGTCATCAAACAACATGGCTAGGTCAGGATCCCATATCAACATGGTTGATTCTTATGGTGGAGCAATTTCCTCTAGATCTATTCATACTAGAGTTGCTTGATTGTTCGGTTAGGGAGACTTCATCTAGAAATTAGTTGGCCATCAAATTCATGGAATGCACCCATTGAGGGAAGTCTCTTTCAGAGTGGTTCTTTTGGTGGTAAGTGCAGAAAGAGTCATATGCTACATTTCCCATATCGATGTTTAAGTTGGTTGGGGGAGGTTCAATTGATTTGAATGGTGGATTCCTTTTAAACAAAGGCTTATAGGGCCTTTGGCCTTGGTTTCCCTCCCCTTCACTTCTCTTCATGTCTATGATTTAGTTTGATATCTTTTTGACCATGCATTGTAGGTCCTCTATGTCCCCACTTCCCTTTCTAGAAGCTTGTTATGTTTGTTTCCCTAGGGGTTTAGTAAGAAATATCCCTCTCCTGGGAACGGGTTAAAATTATTTCTTAACTAAGGAGACCTGGTTGTCTTTACATCCTTTCATTTGGAACTCTATCATTTTGGCTTCTTCAAAATTCTCAGCCAGGGTTTGTTTGGAAGCCCTCTTCACAAACATGGAAATAGAAGCCAGGAGAGCATTAGAATATACTTAGATTTGGAAATCCTGAGTAGGTTTAGCTTCAGGATGGAATTTGTTTAAGATGGTGGTAAATCTTTGATTAAATTCTTTGACCCTTTCCTTCAAACTCATGGAAGTGGAGAACAACTTGGCCATCAACACTCTTGTAGTATTTTCTTCTGCAAATTTATCTAGAAAGTCCTTTTGAAACTTCATCCAACTAGTTATGGATCCTATGGGTAAGTTAAAATACCATGTGGAAGCCGAATTCTCAAACATTTAGGGGAATAGCCTTCATACTATGTATTCATGTTGGACATTCATAAGTCTGATAGCTAGTATGAATTTCTTGATATGGTCTTAAGGAAATCCTGAAGTCTCAGGGTCAAATTTAGGAAGTAACTTTTTGGGGTGTCAGGGAAGGTTATGTACTCATCCGGGGATGGCCAAAGAATCTTTATCCAACCAAGGTTGATTTTTTTGTGGTGGTTTTCCCCTCTCTTCATCATGGTCATTATGATCTTCCATATCTTCATATCCTGAAACTGAGCGTTTTGAGTTAAACCCTTCTTCTTTTGAAAATTCATCCATCTTAGAGACGTTGTCGACTGACATTTCAGGGATTAGATTAAGAGGATGTTCAATTTCAGTGAGATTGATCTATCAAGTCTTCTACTATGTGTACAAAAACCTGGTCGAGGGTATCGAACACTAGTCTTCTTACTTGTTTTCTTTGAGGAAGTATCAGAGCTAAGGAAAGCACATTGATCTGTCAGGCATATTCTCTTGTGATTCTTCTGAATTGATTCAATTCCTCGTGAGGAAGAACATAAGGTATGTCTGGGAACATTCGTTCTTCCTCTTTTTGGGGTGAGTTACTCATTTCAGGAGTACTCAATGTGTGTGGTTTGTCTTGGGAATGACTAGCCATGTATGTGGGTTGTTTTGAATCTACAAGCTATCTGAAATATTATGTGAAATATGTATTCAACCATTCATTCTTCATGCCCTCCTTCTAGTGCCAATTCTTTTGAGGGGTCATAAATCCCTTTAACTCAAAAAAAGGAACCAAACCTGCCACTGAGGCCTAATTATACTTTGCAGCGTTTAATAGTGGAACGATTCTCCATATTTTGCAATACGGCCAAAATAATCGATGAGATTTACGTTCTCTTGTGAAGGTTTTTTCCTTCGTTTTAGATGTTTTCTTTTTTTGTATTTTCTCTTAGGTGGGACTGATATAATATAGGGATGGTATAAATAACCCAGGCAACAAAATGGGAACAAGCTTTAACTACTGGAGAAGAGGTTGAGCTTGGGATAACCCTTACACCCTAGCATGCAGACAATGATCGTCTACCACAGGCCTAGTACTAATACGTTAATCGTGCAGGTATTCCAATTACTGACTGAGATACAATTTATCAGAAGAAAAATTGCATGTGATAAACAATGGTAAGTAAAATAATTCACTCAAATCTAATCATCAATCACATAATAACACAACGATTAATCTTCATCATTAAAGAAAGAACTGTAAAACATTGCATCAGATAACTTATCGATAGATTTAGTAGCTCTTACTTGTTGCAACATCCATTCATGAGATGAAATAAGAAATAATTCTTCACCACATCCAATCATACATGCATATGATGAAAACACAAACTTGTCTCTGGTCCCAAAAAGAATTCCCAATTAAAGGCATCTCCAAAATAGTTCTTAACAAAACAAAAAATGAGAGTTTCTTGCAACAACCATCGACCTTTAACTAACCGGTCGATGCTCTTATTTATAACATGAAAATAACTAAAAATAAAAATTAAAGTGCAACTAAGTAAAACAAAACTCGCCACATGGCGCTCTTTTCTATCAGTTTTTATAAGAGTCATCTCAAGATATCACTTAAGAGGGTGACTTTTCTCATACTCCAACCACTTGATGAATAGATCCTCACAGGTGTTGGCATATGGGAATCTATGTTGTTCCATCGAGGCCAAGTGAATCTCTCTTATATGTACCACATGTATCCGATACTTGACTATACTGGCACTTAACTGCTACAACGTAGCTCGAGATTTGATCGAGTGCTCCAAAAACTGTCACACTTGACCTAGCATTGTGTCTGTCACCTTTGCTATTTCTTTGGCCCATGATGAGTCTTTCTCAGTGTGTGACTTGACTATGTCATGCAAGTCAAAAAAGTCATCGGGTGTGGAAAAATCAAGGAGTCCAAATTCTTTCATCACTCGATTGATCTTGATCCAATTTTTCTCACACTTGGCCCATTTCTCTTGGATTTCTTGGTGAGGTTACCAGGACAATTTAAACCAATACTCGGTCGATTTCCTGATGTGTTCAATGTTTCTTTCCCTTAGCGCTCAGATGTCATGTTGTTCGTCATCTCGGCCCTTTTGCAGCGCGCTAATATAGTCGATTATTTCCATGGTTTGTTGTACCTTCTTAGACCACCTCTCCATATATTTGCATGTGGCTAGAGACATGAGGGTGTCTTATTGCATCTTGACTATCCTTGTAGTGAATAGGTGCCATTCATGTGTAAACATTTCATAGGCCTTCTTGAATTCACTCCTTAGGTATACCACGACCTGTGTGGTGTTTTGGTAATAGTTCGCCAAGTGGCGTAAATGGTCCAATTCCTTTAAAGCAGCATCCATATCCTCTTCATCTCTTTTAGCTTTCTCTAGGGTGGCATATGTGATTTCCATCCCTGCACCGATGAGTTTGGACATCTTAGCATGCTCTGTGTTAATCAGATGTTCCTTCGTAGTGATGAGGATGGAGCGATCTAAAGTGATCCTCCTCTTCTTGGTGGTTCTCTGGATGATATCCTTCATTTTATGGTCATAATATATGGAATGTAAGACTTTGTCTGTGGGTTCGATGACTTGTTGATCTCCCCAGGTGAGTGCATTCCCCAGACTCCCGATGGTATATACTTGTTCAATACTAGGTTCTTGAACTTCCTCCATGTGTTCTGAAGGCCTGACTTATGTTTGTCGCTCATCGAGGAGTTGAGTACCAATTGAAATTGAGGCATCGGGAGTAGGCTCGGTAATTACTTGATCCTTGGTCTTCGAGACACCGATTTCATATTGTGACACCTCTTCCTTTTGTTTGCTTGACCCTGGCTCATCTTTTAGGCTATCCGCTTGAGTCTCTAGTGCATTGGGTAGCTAAGTGTCTAAGACACTTTCAACTTCTTGTTCATTCTATGAAAGCCCCTGAGTTTGAGCATTGGGAACTGGTGAAGATGTCTTCTTCGACTTGTTTTCATCTTTGATATGTACA
>JZKD02S1173450.1:0-12702 GCA_000966675.3 Picea glauca | reverse complement strand
AAAAAGAAAGAGACTTATAAAAGTTGGTCCAATTAGCATAAGTGACAAAGATTCAGATAAGCACAGAGTGGGAGAGCAAAGCACCCTTTCACTTCCATAACACCCTGGAGAGAAACGGTGTTCAGCAATATTGTATTGGTTAACCAGGTGGTGGATAAGATGGATAAGCTAGATCAATGAATGAATCATCTGCTTTAATGAATGCTTCTGGAATTGGAAGGGATGCACCTAGATATGAAAGAAGGGATGCATCTGGGTCTCGATCATAAGGAAATGCATGGTCATATTCTTGCATGGTCATATTTCCCAACTTGAGTTAAAAACACTCCCACATCTTCTTATCATAGTAGTTCTTGGAAATCTATTGTTGTTGGAAATGTTTATTGAATTGATTCTAAGAAATTATCTTCTCATTGATGTGCTTAATAACTTTCTTTAGCTAATCCCACCACATAGTATCCTTTCCTTTAGATAGTATATAGTAATCCTGTCTTCTATATTGGATGAATAATTATGTAACTGAAAATAATTTATTATCCCTTGCAACCAAGCTTCAAAATATTTTTTTCTTCCTAATTTATCCTCGCACATTGGAGTGAACCCAATATAAAAATATATATTTTATTATTATAATTCATGACTATTATATTGATGCACAACCTACATTATATAAAAATAGGGAGAAATAGTTGTGACTCTTCATATGGCCACAATATACATTGGACTATAATGACTTATTGATTATTCACCTACAACTAATCATATTTTACATATACCACAAGTTATCCCCTCTTTAAATGATTCATCCTCGAAGCATGGGTAACTGAGCACTGTGAATTGAATACTTCATTTTTCGAGGTAGTTTTTTTTTGTCGATAGGTTCCTCCATTTGATAAAGATTTGTTTCCATCTATAGTGTTTAAAATATACTTCTTCACTTGAATATCCTATCAAAGATAAATTTCCTATCAAATATTCGACTATCTTTGAGTGTTTTTCCTTAAAGTGTTTAAATAGAATTTTGGGTTATTGCAAATTCGTCAAACATCCTAGGGATTGCATTTATATTTTCATTCAAATTTTCCAGTTGGAATATTCTCAACAAAAAAACCATTTAATGCTTCATATATTGCACCTTCCAGGATATCCTTTCCAAGTTACATGTAAAGGGTGGTATAAATCTCTCAACCATTCGTTAAATTTGTGAGAATTAAAAAATTAAAGCTTCTTCCTCATTTTTATTTATTTATTTACTTTTTTTAATGTCTTGTTCATGTCTTCTTCTCTAATGTCTAAATTGGTATTCTTCTAGGTTTCTCTTTGATTCTTCAAATGCATATGACTTTTTGGCTAAATGAGTTGGTGACTAAATATTCCTTTGAGTTTGGGTAGCACTTATTGAACACATGTATATTCTATGATTATCCCTCCTTACATGAGGTCTGCCTACTTCTTTATTCTTTGAACCCTATCCATTTTTTATTTGATTTTGCAATTGATTTAGACTTTGTAGCAACCTAAGCGTTTAGTTGATTTTGTTCCTCTTGGAATTTTAACAACATATCATTATCAAATCTATAAATTTACACCTACATATTCAAACTTCCCATGGTTTCTATTAGATCTAATGGCTTCATTATATATATATTCCATGTTTCCTCTTCAATTATAATATTTACTTATTTATGTTGTAACATTTATTCTATAAAAAGTGTTTACACTATTAAAAGTATTAGATACACTTCATTTCCAGATATATAGAATTTTCTTTCAAATTCTGGAATTTATGCACATTGTCAATTTTTTGTTAATTGAGGCTATAGGTCCTTCTTCTTCTCAATTTATGAATAATATTGAAGAATTTATCTAAGATATAAGTATTCATAAATATTATACTTTGAATTATATTTCCAATGGTTATACTCATGCTCCAATTCGAGCTCAAAGATAAAAGTTATAGCTCTAAAAAATCACCAATTTTGCTCATTTTTTGCACTTTCTCATTGGTGCAATCAAAGCCAAAGACCAACTTCTGCCACCTGTAAAGAAAAACTTGTGAGAATCAAGAAACAAAATTCAATGGGCGTAGCTAATATTGATGATGGTGAGTAGACAACAAGTTCCAAATTAGTGATCTAATCCTCCAATCAAATTTTTCATCACTATGGAATTGTCACTTTTCCCTTTCTATTTTTATCCCTATTTCAAAAAATGGTGCTACCAATGGAACCCTTTTTTGAGAGGTGGTTAACATTGCAACTTGTTTGAAATTGCAGCCTTGACATTGAGAAAAAATACCTTAAAATTGACCCTCGAATTGAAAAGTGAAGCTACTAGTAGCACCGATTTTATTTTTGGAGTTAAAATTATGAATTAATTGAAATCGTGGCCTTAACCACCGGTACCATCGCAAATAAAAAAGCTGAAAATTAACTCATAAATCCAAAAGTGATATCAATTCAATTTATTTATTAATTATTATTTTTTAATAATTTACATCAAAAAATAATTAAATTGAAAGAAAAAAACCCACAATTTTTATCCAAAAAAAAATTGCAAAACACAATTAATTTTTATTGTTTTTAAATAACGTTTCAAAAAATTAAAAATAACATTCAAAAGAGATCAAAAATGAAAAAAGAACCTCAAAATAGAAAAAAATAAAATAAAACTTAAATGCTAAAAAACCAATTTTTTTTAGGTAAAAAACAAAACAAAATTAAAAAATTCAAGAAAAAAAAAATTGAAAACCAAAAAATAGACAAAAATTAATTAATTAAAAACTAACAAAAAAATAAAATGAATTTGTAATTCGTGGAGGGTGACAATTCCAGGAATCACCCCTCTCATGTTTACCCACCTTCCCTCTCTCCTTCCTTGCCCTCGATCCCATCCCCTTCCCCCTCACCCCCCCTCCCCGTGATTAATGATTTTTGAAGAATATAGCAGTACTCACTAACAAGAGTTCAATTGAGTATGAAATTTGAATATTGAGTAATAGGATCGGACATGATTAAACTCAATGGAACATTTGACCATATTACAAAGGGTTTGGAATGGAGATGTTGAAACAAACTAAAATCCATTGTTCCGGGAGAATTTTTGGAGATTTTTAAAATCTTGAGGGGAGGGCAAGGGACCCAAGATCACCAATATGGAAAAATTTTATTACTCAACATTTGATCTCCTCTTCTAGAAAAATTTGTATTATTATATTTTTCTAGTTTTTCTTTATTTGGGAGATACTTATTTTGGTTAAAAAAATATAAGTCTAGAGAAAAACATAGTTACCAACTTAACGAGAACTATGACCTAAAAATGAGAACTCTAGCCCAAAAAACTCATAGTTTTGGGTCTAAAACACCAAAATCAACCCTCAAATAAAAAAGTGGCATTACCATTAGCACCATTTTTAGGGGAGGTGGTTAAAATTGCAACTTATTTGAAATCATGACCTTGACATTCAGGAAAAAACCTTAAAATTGACCCTTGAATTTAAAAGTTATGCTACCACTAGCACCGAATTTATTTTGGAGTTAAAATTATGACTTAATCGAAACTATGGCCTTGACCGTTAGTACCACCACACAAAAAGAAAAAAAATCAAAATCGGCTCCTAAATCCAAAAGTGGCTCCTAAATCGACTTTGAGCTTCCATGCTCCTATTATAGCCAGAACAAGATTTTGGCTCCATAATTTTTAACATATATATTTATCTTGTTGATGTGGTATGACACATTCCTATAGATGTGGTAGTAGGGTCCTATGTATCAACACCTACATATACCATCTCATCTCCCTTGTCACCTAAGCTACCATGCCAATCCTGCATGGCCCCATCTTATCTTCATTTTATTTTATAAATTTATGGATTAATATTAGCCACCACTACCTTATCATCATTTTTCCACCACTTTTCATGATATTGAATGTGGATGTGACACATGATTTGATAGGGTCCCAATATGTCCCTACATTCTCCACTTAGCACATTGTTTATGGTTGATGTGTTCCTACATTCTCCACTTAGCACATTGTTTATGGTTGATGTGATAGGCACAAATGTTCCCCACACTAGATCTCAAATCAATGGATGAGATCAATTATGGGGGAATAAAATTCCTTGTTTTAAAATGTTCCATAACTTCCATAACCTCTTACCACTTGCTTACTACCCAAGGGACACACATCACCCTAACAATGGTTACAGGATCTTAGCAACCTTTCGAAATACCATTGTCATGGCCTCTATAAATGACCTTTTCCTATTTGGTCACCCTACCACCATGGACCCTACCTCGTGTCGACCACCTTCACACCTCGGCTCCACATAGAAGCACCTTGACACCTCCATGTCACCCTACCGGTCCATGTCAATATGGTCCACATCATATTTTCAACATTTTCTAGAAATTTAAAAATTATTTATATATTTTTCCTAACAATTTCATGTCTGCCATGAATTTTCCAAGCTCAGCCTTTACAATTTGATCCCGTATCCTACTAATTTGATAGTCTTGAACCAATTGAACCTCTACAATTCATCAAGAATTAATAATTTTACCAATTTCATGATTTTCCTTGATTTCTTACAAAGGCTAAAGTTATAATGTGTTCAATTGCCCTTGCAATGCTTTCATTTTAACATGTAACTTTGTCTCATACCACTTGATAAAATTCAAACCTATGTATTTTTCAATTGCAAATACTACATAATCTTTTTATGTGATCATTTTATCAAACATATAATCTATAACCTATACTTATTCATATTCAAGCTAGTTATTAGCCCCTACAACCCGAGTGTTGTAACTGGTAGCTCTAGTTTTTGGCCCATATAGTCACAATGTTGTAACCAGTAGCTATAATAGCATTGTGTA
This sequence comes from Picea glauca, assembly GCA_000966675.3. Lineage (NCBI taxonomy): Eukaryota > Viridiplantae > Streptophyta > Pinopsida > Pinales > Pinaceae > Picea > Picea glauca. The sequence goes on along the minus strand of JZKD02S1173450.1, from coordinate 7,822 downwards.
ACCTACCCAACCACCCCTGTACACTTTTGGGATAATGGGGTACTTCAAATTTCCTTCCACCAATTGTATAGTTTACTCTGATACCTTTCTATCACATGTCCACCTAGCTTATTGGGTTGAATTCCTCATTCTAAAACATTGATACCATAATTCTCATTGTCCTATTATTTAGTGTTTTATGCATGCAAAAATGATCAATAAGGTTGATTAAAATATAATTAAATCATGCATAATTACAATTTTTTATTGATACATATAAAAACAACACATTCCATTAATATCATAACTAGCATTAAATGAACATGTTTACAAATACATTATAGCGCTTATCTTTCTGGGAAATGAAAAACCAATTGGTTGCAAATGAAGGATGTTCCACTAAACCATAGACTATGTTTCACTATACTCTTTTTTCAATAGGCCACCTCCCATCCGAGTCCAAGAATCCATAAGGACGAAAAATTCCTATGGTTGATGTTAATCCTCTCACATAGCCTAATTTCCAATCTATCGCATACTGTGAACTGTTACAGGTCTCCAAATTCCACCATCTCTCTTTCCCCTTCATAATGTAAAACCTAGGGAATTGGATCCTCTTCTATGCTCTGCAGTCCCTTAGGTTATCCCAATTCCCTTATGAGCTTCAACACGGACTAGATAGGAAATTTCTTTGTTGGGGACTCCAAGGATTCTTAGTTATCACTATTCATTTCAATGGTAACAATTCCCTTCACACAAGTTCAAATTTTGCACATGGGTTCCTTTCATGGAATATTAGCTCTCAGGAAAGGCTTCCATTATAATGATTGTAAAAATACCCATCAACAACCAAAATTCATGAATTATATATGCATGCTCACAATTCACCAAGTGTCTTGCTAAGAATCCCATGTATCTTATTTGCAACTCATCCAATGGTTGATATGATTGAGGGAAATATAAAGTAAAGGACTCGGGCATAGAATAAAATGATAGTATTTAGTTTTTATCCCCATAAGCACCCTTTCATTCATCTCTTGTGGAATCATAGCCCCCATATTTTTTTCCTTCTCCGATTGCAGCTGGTGATTTGTTATTATTATTATTCACAATACAATAATTACATACTACATCATTTGACTATCAACCTTTCAAATTTTTATCATATATCTAATGGTTAAGAACACATGTTTCCTCCTAAGAGATCACATGTTCAAACCCAAAGGGGGGTAGGGTATGTATACCTCCATAGACTTTACCAGTAAAATCGATGGGCGAAGGGGGTCATATACACCAATTTGGTGTCTGGCTTGGCCGTGACCTTAAAAATAGATTATTATTATTATTATTATACACACACACACATTTCCAATTAGGGGGGTCAAAACTAGGGTGTTACAATGATGATGATGATGGTTAACATCCATCGAAACCATTTGGTCTATCGGACCTTAAGAAGGGTAAGGAGTTACTTGGTTTTCTTTAGAATTTTGTTTGTGCCTGAAAATATTTAAGAGAATCATAAGGAGATAGTTTTGATGAGTTAAATTGTTAGGAAGGTCAATATTGTAACAAAGTTTTTTGAAATTGTGATCTAATGTGGGTTTATGCAAGACATTTTAAGAGAAAGTGATTTTCATTTTCAACCCTCTCACTATCACAAAGACAATAAACTCTTTCGACCCATAATGTTTTGAGAATTGTCATGTTTTACTATGAGCTTGACCCACCATGTTTTGGGAATTATCTTGTTTTACTATAAAGCTCATGAGAGCTCATGAAAGTTTGTTCTTATTTTAATAATGTTGATTTCCTTCTTTACACTAGTCAAGAAGAAAATCATTTGTATATTTATTTTATTTATGTAAAATTTTATATGTATAAACGCAATATATTAAATTCATTATTATTTTGTTTGTTTATGTTATTAAAATTTATTATTAATTTTCATAAATAATATTTTAATATTGTAGAAAATAAAATATTAATTATGATTGATCTCTTTTAAATAATATTTTTACATATTATAATATTAATATTAAATTATTTAAATTAAAAATAGTTATCACAAGCCCTTGGGGTGCACGAGAGTCGATGATGGAGTGTACTGTTAAGGCACTCTGTTATGTGAAGTCGTCGGTTTGAAACCCCAGCTTACCTTGTGGGTCGCGTATGGGGCATTGTGGGCACACCTGGAAGTTATAGTGGTAGCAATCGGATAACACAACCCTGTGTCACGTGAGTACATGCTCGACTAGTTGTTGATTCCACCAATCACACACACAAAAAGTAGTTATCAGAATGACATATCAAGTATACATAAGTAGGTATTTATTTCTCAAACTAAATTTGTATATATTCCTAACTAAATCAAACAAGCATATTGGTATATACAACTTGAGTGGGCCTAATGGTTAAGAACATGTGTTTCCTCCTAAGAGCTCACAGATTCAAATCCAGAGGGGGGTAGGGTATGTATACCTCTGTAGACTTTAGTAGTCAAATCGTTGAGCAAAGGGGGTCCCTTGTCCCATAAACAAGGGCGTCTCATACACCGATTTGGTGCCTGACATGTACTGAAATCAAATTTGGTTTATAGAATTCTAAGAAAGGTAATGAATTACTTGGTTTTCTTTAAAATTTATTTATGTATTCAAAAATATTTAAGAATTTATTTTTCAATTATCATAGTTTTGATGAGTTAAAAGATTAGGAATATCAATTTTGTAACAATTTTTTTTAAATTGTGATTATATTTGATGGGTTTCTTATTCACGTATATTTTTAGTTATACTTCTTTTCACTACATCTACAACAAAAAGTCAAAAACAATTTTTTTTAATAAGTAGGATATTAAAAATATCAATATTGTAACAAATGTTTTAAAATTGTGATTATATTTTAAGAGTTTCTTTAGTTATACTTCATTTTTTTTAATTAGTAAGCTTATGTTTGTGTGTTTCTTCCATATTTTTATATTCTACATAAATAAATCAAACTTAAATAAAATAAAATAAATTGATTAATTATATTGCTTCATTTATGAGTCAAATGTGTGCTCRTATCATTTGCTCCTTCCATGCCATTGCATCGTAAAGAAAAACTAAAATGAGAAAAATCAAATTGAATTCAAAATGCACTTAATCAACTATAAATTGAATTAAAAATGAACTTAATCAATTATATGAAGGAAAATTCAAAATTAGAAAAATCAAATTGAATTCAAAATGTAATTTTATCAGTTATATCAACTCTAATAATAGTCAATTTCGCAACTTCCAACTCCCTGTCATGCAATGCTAATAGAAAGACTCCTATTAATGCAACAAAAAATATTATTAACTTCCAAATGATATGAAAGGAAAGGTTGTGTCAATCTTTAGGGTTTTCACTTATGCTAATGTGTTGTTAGTTATCATTTTTTGGGGTAAGTTGTCATTGTTTCTACAATATAGATGTTTATGATATTTATATTAAACAAGTGCCACTGTATGGTGATCTCTCTGATCATGAATTTGAAATTGTAAAAAATAAAAATGAAATAGTGTAATACCCTTGTTTCCCCCAGCTCGTAAATATAACTATAACCTACCAAAAGACTATGGTAGACTGAATATGTGTGAATGTTGGATTTGATGAACCTTTTGTTATAAAAGGAAATTTATGTATTTATGTTATTAGTTAAAAATGGATAGTGTTGCATAACTGTTGAAAGGGGGGTTTTCCAAGATAGATCATGATGCTATGAGAGAGATGGTGAGGGGAACCAGAAATGGTTGAGATGACGCCACCAAAACAATTCCTTACTAGATTTAATTGCTCAGACCTAGAACAATCCTCTGACCCATAAATGAATTACTAGTCAGGATGGTAGTTGGAAAATCCTCCTCAATAGTTAATGAGGATATGGGGCATAATACCCATCTGCAAGGATTCCAGACCTGACCACTAGCTAGTGATTCATACCGACATAATCTTGCCAAGGAAGGCAATATAGGAGGTGATTCATGGCTAGAGGAAGATATGCGAGGAAGCAAAGATGAAAGAATAATATCCAGAAGAGGGAAGAGCACTTCCATCTCTTGGGTTCGAAGGAGAACTGAGAAACACACTCGTTCTGGGTGCAATAAACTGTTGGCAACATTTTTAGTCCAGGATGATAAACAGGGCTGATGAGTGACCGTGGAAGTACTCGTTGCAGACCCTCTTGCTTGGTACAAATAAAATTGTTTGCTGAGTTCCTGAGAGAGGAGGAGAGTAACCTCTGTCCCTTACTATCGCTGAGAAAGAAGAAAGAGTCTCTCTCAGAGCATCATGGTCTAGTTAGGGCATGGACAACAATAAATCAGTTCACGAGTGGTTGTGCCTATGGTTGGGTGGAAACAGACACCCCTTTCAGAAGTTTCTTCATGATTTTGTTTTCTGATAATTATTTTCATACTCTATGTACTGGAATAGAAATGATGATTCAATATACATGTCGATGAATAAATTTTGTATTGAATGATTCAGGTATAAATGTTTATTATTTTCTATGAAATCGTGCTTTTGAATGGTATTCTCTTTGCCTCAGCTTAGCAACTAGAGAGTTATGGGATGTGGTTCTGCAAGAGAGTTGGGATAGGGTTAACTAGAATACTTAATTCATGTCGTCCTCTCGGATTTACCTTTGCGGGATACTAAGTCCAAACTTTGTGGAAGGAGGGCACCTCCTTCAAACCCTTCACATGTGTGACCAAGGGATTATGTCCATGATTCTAGTCAAATCACAACTAAGTGATGAGTGTGCAGCCTTGAGGCTTGTCCAATATTCCATATGACCAAGGTCTAGGAACCCTGTGCTAGACCCTAAAGGGGCTAAGCCTTTCTAACTTCAAAAATCCAGGAGTTCAGATCTCCGAGGTGATTGGCCTTACCACTCTCAAACTAGCCGAAGGAAACCTATTGGTTCGGTCACTAATGAGGTTGACTAACATATAGTGTTTCCCCTAACCATGATCGATGGACCTGTCCCACTATTAAACCATGATCCACTCACCAATCATGAAGTAATGTGAGTTGTATATCTGAGGGTATTCGAGAGTCTCCCTGGTCGTTGGTTCTATGTCGAGGTCAATCCAACGTTTACTACTTTGAGAGAACATAGGTGTCATAGCACCAAATTTCTCGAATGATGGAGTCGTGAATCAATGTGAGTCATGGACCTGGGGAGTCCGTTGAGAACCCCTCTTAACCCTCCAATCAACCAGTGGAGGGAATCATGTACAACACTTCAAAAAAGTCCTACTTTGGGAGAGAAAATCTATCATAATGCCAAACCCCCCAAATGTTGAATTTGTGAATTAACATGAATCGTAGATCTAGGGATGCTTCGTGATCCTTCCTAGTCGTTGGATACATGTTGCGGTTATTCTGGAGCTGACCACTTCGAGAGAAAGGGGGTGGTAAGCGAGAGAAAAACTCCGAACGTCGAACTCACAAATTCAAGGTGTCATTCACGATCGTTAGATTTATACTGTGGTCAGCCCGACGTTGACCACTCTGGGAGAAAGGAGGAAGTCACATAGAAGATCCACCTAACGCTGAATTTACGAAGTAACGAAGGCCATAGATCAATGGATCTACGTGGATGCATATCGACCGTGAGATCTAAGGGTGTCGAAAGGCTATCAGTCCATAATGACATGGCACACTAACGTCACCCAAGGTGATGTGGACCCAAGTTTGACGTGCCATGTGTCACATGGATTCATATGTTTCACAAACCCTTTTTGCCCATTAAAACATGATACGTCTCACCCACTAAAGGGGCCATGTGTCATGTCAGCCTTATCGCATCTCACCCCCTTGACACATAATTTCTTGGTCCATTTGGAGGGTGGAGTACTCGAGACCCACCTGTCCTTGCCTTTGAGTTTAATACACCACCATGTGTAAGGGTTGACCCTTGGGGAGTCCAGGACTTCAGAACTCCATAGGTTTGGAGTGAAGTGTCATAGATAATCCAAAAGGACCTAAGGCCAAAGCCATGTGGTGATATTTTAGGCTCCTTCCGGAGTTCAGGAGTTTGGGAATTCAAAGGATATGCGTGTAGAAAGAAAAAGGGGCATTCAACGTCGAACGTCGAATTCCCCTTTATCTTATGTGTTAACCGAGGACCAGGTTTCGTTGTTGGATTGGACGGTGGATGGGATTCCACCATGGATGTAGGAACTTGGGGATGGTATGACTGATATGGCCCCACGTGAGCACCACGTGGCCCTTGATTGATAATTCCCGAAGAGCTTCATGAGGCCATAACTTGCAATCCAGAGTTTGGATTTGAGCCTGGTAGTAGTCTTTAGAAAGCTACAGTTGAGTAGACAAGGATGGAGACCTCATAAGGAGGATTCAAGACGATTAAAATAAAAAAAAAATTGATGCCCCATCCCTAGAAAGGATACTTACGGTTTGGGTGTCTTACAAATTGGTATCATAGCAGGCAAAAACACTTGGCCTGCTTGGGCTCATGGACGAGTCATATAAAAATATTATTAGAGACCCTTTAAGGGTAACACCGTATCTAAACCCATTTCTAAGAGGCTTATTTAAACCTCTACTTAAGAGAGGAATGAAACTTTATGTTGTTGTATATGTTTTGAAAAATATGAACTATGTGTTTTTCATAAACTAGTAGATCATTAACTAACATAAAAAAAATTATCATCACTCAAGCGGCCAGTGGATAGCAGAAAAAATACAACATAAAGGATGGTGACACACCATAAATTGGAAGGAATCTCCCACAATAGAGAGGAACAATATGATGAGAGGAGGGCGGTGGAAACCCCTCCATATTTGGCTAAAACTGTAAGAAGCCTCATGGCATAATTACAGATTTGTAAGGATGACAATGAAAGGCCGATAAAAGAGAAGGAAAAGAAAACTAAAATTAACAAAATCCTACTGCAAATCTTAGCAGGTATACAAAGGCAACTGCATCATGGACCGATAACCAATCATTTGGACATAAATCATACTAAGAAAGCTCAAAGTCCACTTGAGATATGAAATCATGGTCCTAAAAGTGGCCACACAAGGAGGAGCACCTCAAAGAAGGCCCAACATGGAGCCAAGAGACACTCATCGAAAGAATCCTCTGGTGAGGATGATGAACTCCAAGGGATATTCTAGCAAAAAAACTATCTCACATTCCCCAAGTAGAAGGAAGAAGAGGAAACATTCCAAGAGCCATGACCCTGAAGAGTTTAAGAAAGCTAAACCACCCACTTTCGATGGAGAAATTAATAAGGGGGAAGAAGCAGAATTTTGGCTACTTGGCTTGAAGAAGTACTTCAGAGTCCATGACTACTCTGAAAACTTCAGAGTAGTGGGAGGACCTTAGGAATTTGAAAGGAATCGATGAGAAGGACTTGTCATGGAAACATTTTGAGAAATACTTCAAGAAGAAGTATCTGTCATAGAAATACTTTGATGTGAAGACCAACAAGTTCTATGAACTCAAGTTAGGACAACTCAAAATAGATGAATATATCAACAAATTTCTTGAGCTGATAAGGTATGTGCCCCACACAAAGGATGAAAAAGTAAAGATGAAATGATTTATTAGTGGATTACCTCAGTCCTTCTGGGACAAAATCGAGTTTGATGAGCCAAAGACTTTAGAAGAAACTATCTGGAAGGCAAGGTATTTCTATGAGCAATTCAAGAATAATACAAAACCTCATGAGGAATGGAAAAAGAAAAGTAATTTGGGATTCAAGAAGAAGGGGTTTAAACCCTCAAGATTTAAGAACCATGGGAAAGGTTCTAAGATGATCCTTCCTACTAAAAGTGTATATAA
>JZKD02S1173439.1:0-12702 GCA_000966675.3 Picea glauca | reverse complement strand
CTAGGAAAACATTACCTCCATCATACCTTTCATATTCACAGAACCACTCCCTGTGGGGAGTCATATGAAAGGATGCACCTGAGTCAACCAACCATGCCTCATGATCTACATGTGTACTTGAAGAAGCCAAGGACACATCCCATCCTTCTTCCTTGGAGGTATTTGTTTTTGTAGAGGGAGCACCTTCATATCCCTTCACTTTCTCAACACTTTTGGATCTATATTGCTTCTTGAGGTGCCCTTCTTTTCCACATCTCCAGCATAACTTTAGAAAATTTCCGAGAGATTTTGATCTACCCTTAGACTTATATCTCCCACTCGAGGAATTAGATCTATTTCTATCCTGGAAGTGTCCTCTTGCAAATAATGCATTTGTGCTCTATCCTTCCATGTTCTTCTGTCTCATCTCCTCTGACAACAAGGATGAGACCACATCATCGAAACTCAAGGTAGTTGTATTACTACCTATGGCCACAACCAAACTATCCCATGAGTCTGGTAAAGAGAACATTGAACTAATACACTTATATTCATATGAAATTTTAATCTCAACAGATAAAAACTGACTTACCATAGTGTTGAAGGCGTTCAGATGCTCTGTCATCGAGTCTTCATCTCTCATCCTCAGGTTATACAAATTTGTCCACAGGAACAATTTATTTACCATGGACTTAGACTGATACAAGTTCCCCAAATTATCTCATAACTCCTTGACTGTAGCTTCCCCTGACACATTTAGTAATACTGAATCTGAGAGACATAATTAGATTGTGCTATTCGCCTTCCGATCCAAAGTTTTTTAGTCATCTGCTAACGTTCCTATAGGTGCAATACCTGGATCCACAACGACCCATTGACCTCTGTCTACCAATAGATCTTCAATCTTGAGCTTCCACAACTCAAAAATTTGCCTATTAAATTTCTCAATCTTTATTTTTGAACTGCTCACCATTTCTCTTCACTTGAAGAATCAATACCGCAGATCTCCCATTGTAACAAGGTTTATCACAATCCCGAGCCAAACCCCTGACCATAAAGGTGCCCCCCTGAAGCCAATAATTTCTCTAATACCAAATGTAGATTTTAACCTTGTACAGTATTTTATTGCAAACAAATTTTCAATAAAATAACAGAAAAGATACAATGGCAAATACACACATTACACATAGATTTTTCCCCTGGAAACCCAAACTAGAAAAACCAACATATTCTATACTCATTCACTCCATACATTAATTACAATATAATATACATAAAGGATCCAACGACATCCAAAACCCTAATCCAATGATTTGGATTAGTCAAAAACCCTAATTCCTTAACTGAAATAGAAAATCATCGACGAAAAACCGTGTGCCGAAAAATCACCCAAAAAATGGGCACAAAAATCGAGGATTTTTTTTTTCGGGGGGCTCCATTCCCCTGCTACCCCCCTGCGTGCTTGACACAACGTAGACACTACTTCTAGTCGTGCAAAGAATATAACACATACCCAACTGTTGTCATGAATAACAACCTCCCAAATTTGAGTTTAATGATTAAATATAAAATTTGGGCCCCTTAATTTTTTGAGAATTTCTTTTGAAGTGATTGAATAGTGATTGAATTTTCCTTTTATTGGATTATGTAAATATGTTTTTTCTCTGATCTTTTCTAAGTATCAAGACTTAGCATTGAAACATTTTCATGATTAATCTTTCGTATGAGTTGACTGAATATTCAACCTCTTGAATTTCATGATTTTGAACATGAAATTCAAGAGGATTTGTTTTCGAAATAGTCTAATTGTCATAACATTTTATATGGGTTCACTGTTTTCTATATAATTTGGAATTTTGTTCCACTCACACGAATGATTTTTCAAACTCTTATAACTCATTACATTCCACACTCTTACTTTTATGAATTAAGTGTTTTTCTTTAGCTACATAACTTTTTAGGCTATGAATAGGTTATTATATTTATCATTCTTTGTTTTATTAACTTATTACCCTAAGAAATTTTTGAGTGAGGAATTAAAAGTCCTAATTACCTATTGAATTCTAATTTATTTCATCATAGCCCAACTTATGATGCAGTAATGTGCTTAAGGTATCATTTGATTAGTTAAGTCAAGTCATGATTCACATTGATAAACAAAGTCTATATGAGATGTATGTGTGAAATCATACCTGCGATGTTTTTTTTTTTTAACTATGGTGAATGTGTTTGGTCTTAAAACTTGCAATACAAGTAGTGAATACTCTCGAACTTCGTATGCCAAGTGATATTTTCAAGTCACATCTACTTTCCTCCATGTATTGTACTCCTTTGTCTTTTTTTTTCAGAAGAAAATTGGCTCAATCTTATATTAAAATATAAAATTTTTTACATTGACAAAAAAGAGGTCTCATATTGGTGAAGCACAGAGTGCTGTCGAAACAAAAGTAAATTTTCTCACAAAAATGAGACAAAGAAATTACCAGACCATAGAGGCACAGACCATAAAGTGTCTCCAAGAAAGAAATTACCAGACCATAGAGGCACAGACCAGAAAGTGTCTCCAAGAAACTAAGGAGAAATCTGGACATAACAATAAATGAGGAAAAGACTATACCAGCAATGAAATCTCTTTTTTTTAAAATAAATTTATGGTTTGTTGGGGTCCTTCGATTCCACTGATCCATGTGAAAAAGTACAAAATGCCCTTTGGAAATTTGAGGGCTCTTTTGGAGAGACTATTAGCTTCTTCTTTTGTTTCCCTATAAATATGCTGAAAGTGTGTTTCTTGGAAGATTTTCTATAAGTCTCGAACTCTGCGCTTCCAACCTTCAATTTTGGTGGCATGAAGTTTGCACTTTCGTTGAAGCCACTCGATAATGACCTTGGAATCCCCCAAAATGTAAAGATGGTGTAAATGTAAGACTTTTGCCATTATGAAGGTTGCCCACGCTCCAACTAATTCAGCCTTCGTATTGGAACCATCTCCACAATTGAAATACCATCGCACCTCCGGGGAATTTGGAGGTTTCAAAGTTCCCCCAGCACCACAGTGTGTTCCCCCGTTGATGGAAGCACCGTCGAAGAAAGTCATCACAAATCCATGGATAGGAATAATCAGATTTAGTCTAAGTAATTGAGGTCTGATTTCTATTTGTGTGTAGGAGAGTGACTTTAAAGTTCTATGCATGACGACACTAGAAGAGGGAGATTTACCTTCGAACAATGCTTTGTTACACTCCTTCCACACGTACCAACACAGGAGGACTGACAGTTTTTTTGGAGCAGCTAAGTTTTGAGTCCAATTTGCCATGCAGTCAGTTAGATTCTGCCCCTTCCATTCCATATTTAAATTCAGAAAATTAATGATAGTGTTCTAGATCACCTTTGTAAAATGGCAATGGATGAAGAGATGCGCGTTATCTTCAACTGCTGCTCTGCAAAGGTACCAGAATCCAGGTCCCACCCAACCTTTTTTTAATAAATTATCCCAAGTGAGAATGTTTTGGTCCGCTACTAGCCTGAAGAAGAGTATAATCTTTAGTTGCAGGTTCCACTTCCACATTTTGAGTTTCCAGCCAAGAAGATTTGGGAGGGAGAGTAAAGATATGATCGCCTTGTAGCAGTTTCTCACCGAAATTACACCTGTGGAGTCTCCTCTGTTCCACAACAATTTGTCTTTTTTTGTTTGATGGAGCGTGACCCCTGCTTGTGCAAGACTAGCCATGTAGCTGTTCCATTCTAAAGCTTGTAATCCCACTAGTCCGAGGTCGCCAGGTCTCTTCTAGTTCTTGGTGCGGGTTAGTGAGTTCATACTTGCAGATGCTTGCGACAAAGTGAGGATGCCCCTGAGCTTTAATGCGGATAGGAGATCCTCAGTGAGGCGTGCTCTGTCCCCCAAATCCAAGATATTATCACGACCGACTTTTACTTGTAATCCAGATCCTGGTCGCCAACTAGTCCAATGATTAATGACAGGTAAGGCGCGTCTCAGACTAGTCCAAATTTTTTTATGCTGGAAGGCGTTGGTGTGAGTGGTGCCTCATCCAGTCGATGACTAAACAATTGTGTAAATATTTGTCAAAAATCACTTGTTTCCAGATACTGGGATGATTAAGCACTCTCCACACCATTGACGCGATCAAAGCTTGGTTGAAAAGGTGAAGAATGCGAAAACCCCTACCACCTTGTTTTTTGGGTCTGAAGAGACTCTCCCATAATAAATTACACATTAAGCTTCTGAGATTATTTAAGATCACACAAGGAAGGGTTTCTAAGGTCATCCAATAAACATTTTGACCTTCCAAGATTGACTTTAGGAGGATAAATCGCCCAGCCAAAGAGAGCCATCTATTGCTCCATTGATTGATTTTGTTTGCCATTCTAACCACCAACCAATTCAAATCATCTGACGGAAAAGTTCGACAAGCTTGCACTGGTCAACAGTATTAGGAGGGGAAGAAGCTTTGTAATTTTTTTTTAAAAAGGAGGCTGCTTCTTTCTTTAAAAGCTCTTGATCATTAATCAATTGGTCGTTTTCGCCTTTTATGTCCCAGACAAAGTTTTTAGTTCTGTTTCTGGAGGCCACATTATGAAAAAATTTGGTGTTGCGATCGCCACTGGCCAGCCAGAGGGCTCTACTACGCAGTCGCCACTTCTCCTCCTCTTGGAGAAGAAGAAAATTTTTCTCCAGTTCCAGATGTCTCAAACTATTTTCTAATATTTGATTGTTTGGTTCCCCCAAGACACTGGAAGTGAGAGAGTTTATTTCGGTTTCTAGCAGACGCAGTCTGTATTTGTCCTTTAATGTTTTGTTTTTGATCCAAGTCTTAGTTTGTTGTTTTGGTACATTCAGTTTTCATACTAACTTCCTTTGAGCGTTGGGTTCTGACATGTATCTGTTATCAATCCAGACTTTTTTAACCATGTCCAAAAAATGACTATCTTCAAGCTAATGCCCGTTGAATTTAAAGGGGAAGTTTTTGAGCTTCGACGAAAGGTCAATCTGTAAGTAGATGGGGGCATGATATGAAAAATAAGGGGATTCAACCCAACTTCTGTAGTGACCAATAGTAGAGAGAAAATCTTCTGAGACCATAAATCTGTCCAGCCTCTTGGAGATCGCGTTCCGGCCTAAGCGCCCATTGCGCTAGGTGGGCACGAGCATGGGTGGTTTGATGTCAATCAGATTTTTTTGAAGTGAATAAGTCCTTGTAAAAAGGATCAATGAAACTAGAAGGAGTCTCTCCCCAGGCCTCATTCAAATCCAGAATTAAATTAAAGTCTCCAGCCACCATCAAATTTGAGGCAGACAGGATACCACTATCTTTAACTTTAGTCTAGAAGGCTTTCCTGGATGTGCAAGGACAATAGACATTTAGTAGATTTAGTTCTTGTTTGTCTCTAATGCGGAAACATGTTAACAAAATTCTCCCCACTGAAAGAAAGGGTGTTAGATCAAGTGAAGCAGGATCCCAAGCTACGAGGAGACCCCCAGAGGTGCCTACGACGTTAACTGAACAAATGGCCCAAGAAGGGCGAAAACAAAGAAAGAAATCCCTGGATTTCTGGGCTGGAGCCAGAGTTTCTTGAAGGAAAACAATATCAGGTCTTGTTTGCTCCATCAAATGACAGAAGGAGGCAGCTTTGAGGGTGCTTCCAATCCCTCTTAAGTTCAGAGATAACATCAACATTACTTAGCCCTCACCAGGGCTTTCATTTCTCTAAGAGGCCCAATATCAGTAGAAGGAGATGAAATATCTGAGGTCTGTTTGGTTGATTGAAGGAGATTTTTCCGGCTGCTCCTTGTTTTGATCGGTGAAAATTCTAGTGTGATGCCCCTCGACCAGGCAAAGGTTTTTTCACCTCCTCTCGGCATGTTCTTCGAACTTGAAGCTTCTGATTCTCCCAATGGCTCGATGATTCTCTTTCCCAAGTAGGTAGGGAGAAGCGAAGTTTCGCTGATCTCCCGGCCAGTGGAAGTCAGTGAGTTAAGGATATGTCTTAGTTCGGGAGGCTCTTCCTCCGATTCCCTATAACCAGGCATGATAAAATTCTCGGTAGTCTCGAACTGTGGGGAGGAGTAGGGTGAGGTTGGGGGAAGTGGACAATTTGGAGGAGTGGACTAAGTGATGGGAAGTGGACAGTTCGGAGAAAAGTTATGGTGTAGGGGGGAACTCGAGATGGAAGGAAGAGGGGCGGATGGTCTTGGCATTGAATTAATGTAAGTGGGAGGCATTGCAGAGCTAGATGGAAGGGAAAAAGGTTCTCCTGAAGAGCTTGTGTGAAGGTTGGTAAGACGAGAGTAGGGTTTAATGGTGTCAATCTCTTGCGCTGAAGGGTTTGACAAATTCGGAGGAAAGGGGAGCTTTGTAGTAGTAAGAGGTAACGGGTCAGTGCAACCTCTCTTAGGCAAAGGATTGCAGGGGGGTGGGTGCTTTAAGCAATCTGAGGCATCCATGAGTTGTTTTTCCCACGAAGTTAAAGAAGAGTAAAGAGAAGGGCAAAAGTAGTGTAGCTTACCTGAAAGAGTGTCCGAGGTCTCCAAGTATGAGTCAGAGTTAGTTGGACAGTAAGAGTGGACAGTGGGATGTGAATCTACTTCCATCATGTACTCTGGTGGGTCTTCTTGCAGAAGAGTGTCTTCCGACTTGTCCTCTGTCAGTTTGCCTTTGCAGTCTTTTTGGAGATGTCCTGTGCAATGACACCAGTAGCATCTGAAAGAGATCCCCTGGTAATCCAACATCTGTTTGTAGTGTTTTCCACGCCAATCTATGTCTAGGACTTTAGGAAGTCCCTCATGTATGCCAATCTCCACAAGAACTCTCCCGTTCTTTCTAAAAGGACTCGAGAGGGACGAAGAGTCACAAGCAATGAAGTGCCCCAATGCGTTCCCTATGGCCTTCCAAGCCCCTTTGTGCCAGAAATGTAAAGGTAAACCCAATAGGAGGACCCAAAGATGTCTGAGTTGAAAGTATTCGGTTTCAGGGTTGAAGGCTAACCTCCATCTTTTTAGCATCATGCTACTCTTGCCTAGGATCCAGTACTGGTTAAGGAGTAGCGCGACATCCTCCGGAGAGTGACAGATGAATCCGAACCATCCTTTAGTAAGATGGACTGTCTCTGGAGTATATCCAAGAAGTGGAGTCCAAACTTTTAAGACCCAATCAGAGATAGGTCAGTCCGCCAGAAAAGGGTAAGCTAATCTACCCATCAGGCCACATAGAGCCAGTTTGCAAGTATCATGGAGACCCACGTCGTCTCCGAGAACCATCTTTCTATCACGCTTATTTGGTTTCCAAGCTCTTTTTTTGGTTCCTGTCTGGGTAGGAGGAGAAGTGTTGTTTGATGGTCTGAAAGCCACTGAAGACTTCGGGGCAAGACTTTTAATGGGTCGTTCAGGTTCAGCTGAGCCCAGAGGCAGGGTGTTGGGTTTAAATAGTGGGGCATTTATATGAACAACATAAGGTAGATTGGCCGATGCAGGAGAGTGAACAGTGCGTGGGCCCAGGATGAAAGAGAGCACAATAGTTGGTAGGGTAGACTTCCTTGGTAACAGAAAGCGTAAGGTTTGATGACCAACAATGTCAATGGTGCTGAATATTCCTTCCTTGAGCCAGTCAAGTTCGTTGGAAGGGTTCATTAGTGCTTCAATGTCTTTGTGGAGCTTGACATGGTCCATGGGATACGGGTAGAGTAAAATACAAAATAAACGCAAAGGTCGATCATGGGACCAATGCGGGGACCTGACCAAAAAAAGAGGAGAGTTTTGTAAACGAGGGAGGGGGACAGATGTGACAGAAGGGAGTCAAAAACATGGTTTCCTCCTTAGTGGAAAGTGGGCAGATGAGTTAGTTTGGAGGTGACTACAGGGTCTCCTCCTGTGTGAGAGGTAGACTTTAGGTGTTGCCGCCATTGATGGTCCACAACCTCGAAATTATTACCCACATCAGGTTTTGACAGAGCCTGTACTCAGTGTTTTTGCTCACTTTGGGGATTTTCGAAGTCATGAGGATTTTCATATGTCTGAGTGATGATTTGTTTTACATTTTCTCCATAGATTTTTGCCCTGTACTTTTCCTCACTCATTTTGAGTGTTTTATCATGGGTTTGATTATAAAAGATGAGCTTCCAGGCATCAAATTCATTAAAGCTCATGAAGACTATTAGTCAAAACTGGTGTGATTTCACAGATTAGTTTTGAAAAACATTGAATTTGTGCCAGAACAGAGTATTAGTTTTGCGTGGTGCACAATGAACACATGGTTGTGAATCTAGGGAAACAGATAAAAACCCATTTCCAGAATGAGCCATTTTACTGGATTCGCGAGCGGTTTCCCCAAAACATGAAGAATTTCAGAGTTATGAGGGATTTTCTGGGATGGATTTTTCCAGAAAATTCTGTAGCCGCCTTTTTATATGAGAGTTCCGAGATTCGACCCTGGGTTGAATGGTTTGTTGTCAATAGGTGCAATGTCCTGAGTAGAAACCACAGATCTAGAACTGGTAAAAGTTACAAAGATTGCTGTATCTCATGCTCCTCAAGACTGGCTGGTTCAAGTTTTTATTGGGCTTTCGTGGCCATAATTTATAGGTTGCTAGGGTATTTGCGTTGGGTTTTTGATGGAAAATCTAGCAAAGTAGCTGATATCAAGCTACAAATTTACCAATGAAAGGGGAACGATGGTCAAAGTCTCAGAGAGTAAGGAATATCCTATGGTCCGAGTTCTTTTCTTCACCCAAAGCTAAATACGATTCTAAAGGTATGCCTACATTCCTGATAAAGAAGAGATGGAAAATGTGATTGCTAAGTAATTTATCACCTGCTATGGTCGCTACAGATTGGTTTTTCTATATCATTTTCGGTTGCTAAATATTTTAATATGTCGTTGAATATGTCGTTTTATCTGCTAAGATCCCTCACTAAGATGTCGAAATTTTACCAGAAAAATCATCTTAGCTCTTTTAGAAATCTTTGTCATCATGGATTGATTTGGAATGCTTGTTGAATATCATTTAATTCAAGTGAATTTTTACTGAGAGGGATTTGTTAAAATAAATCAAATGGTAAAAACCCCAGAATCGATTCCTGATCTATTGTAGCAGAGCCAGATATTGAATCTGCAGATTCGTTTGAAGGAGATGATATGATCCTTTCTTCAGTCGCAGGTTTGAAACCTGTCACTCGTAGCCAGAGTCGTAAACTTGGCAAAAAGATGAAACCCTCTCTTAAGAATGCAGGCAATAATCCAAATGAATTAATTGATTTCAGAAATCAAATGACAAGCAAGTAAGAATTTCGAGAATGGTTAGATTCAAAATCACGAAAGTTTCCTTTCTGATTTTCTCAAAAAAAAAACCCTAGATAAAAAAAATCCCAAAATATTTTGAATCCGGAAGCATCTTTTTAAAAGAGAAGTATTTTAGTATTCTGCTTTAATATAATATTTATTTTAGAATTGGTTTGAACCTATGTTGCACGAGTTTATGGAACATGGGAATGTTGGGAATATGGATACTAGTGTTTAGAATGAGTAGAAGTTTCCCCAAATTTCCAAGAAACATGAAGTTGAAAGCGGCAATAATATATATTAAAAAAACATAAAAAATACTTTAGTTTACAATGTATCCAAATAATAATATAATTGAAGGTCAATTCAAGACAAAGTTGTTCCTACTACAACAAGAAACAACTACAATATAGAAAGTTTAACATCCATAAAGATTTGATTAGAAAATAAGAAACAAAATTGAAAATACATATATACAGTTTTAACATCCTTTAAAAATTAAACTTTACATATATAAACTTCAAACATCATTGTAAATTTGAAGCATTATTTTTATTTTGATTAGAAAAAGTTAAATAGTGCTACTCTTGTAATATGGAAATACAATAAAAGTCAATGATATGGTTGGTTGATAGTAACAACACACCGGAACAAATGCTTTCCATGGTATTGATTTATTCTACTTTCATGTTTAGTCCAGTTGAAGAAAAATACACATGCATTAAAATTTTTTCATATCCACAATTATAAAGTGAGTATTATTATTTTTTTTTACTTAAATAATTTTTAAAATAATATTTAGTGTAGTTTAGTCTTTGCTTTATAATGATATTTTAAATAAATATAATGAAAATATTTGTAATAAATTATGTATTTGTAATAATGGAATAAAAATATTTACATTTTAATTTAATAGAATTTTAATTTAAAGCTTTATTTGGAAAACTAGTTCCCAAGCTCCAAGCTCCAATTTTCTTGATGTTGAAGCTTCCAAAAAGCTCTCAAGTTTCCAAAACAATTCCCAACCAATTGAAGATGTTGCCTACTAATTCTCAAGCTCTAGGAAAACGAATTTTAAATATGTTGGAAATGCCCAAAAATATTTCCATACAACTATGGTTTTAACATATTTGAATTCATTTTTTTAAATTTATTTAATTTTATTTTTTATAACAACTACAAAATTTATTAATTCTGTAGCCATCCCAATTTGCATATAACTTTTTATTAATACATTTTTATTTTATTTTGACAAATGGATAGAATGGAATCTTGACCATAAATTGTGGATGAAAGAAATATTCGAATTCCAAGGATAAAGCTTATGAGGAGGAACAATTAATTTTAATAAATCTTTTTCCTATTTTTAAATATATTTTATTGTAATTCGAATATGGTTTGGGAGTAAACATTCTTTATAATATCCCATTGCTTATTTGTAGGAGTCAGTTGACTTTTAATTAATGATAATAATTAGACATTTATGCAAACTCTTTTTTTATAAAAGAGAGAAAATCAAGTTAAGTAGGGGTTCCACATCTGCGGAGAATTCTTCAGTGAAATAGAGGTTGCATTGCACTATTGTATTATAGTGATCTTCTTCCTGTAGGATTTTGGAGGATTGTGTTATTTCAAATAAATGATAGGGTTCCATTTTATGCATTGTTATATAATTTGTAAGTCTGTTTTTGTTTATTATTGTAAATTTCAGTTCTAATTTAAATATTTAATTTTGTGAAGCTATCTTTGCAGAAAGAACAGATTTTAAATTAGAATTTAATTTTAGAAGTTTTATTTATTTATTTTTGATCGGTTTTCTATTACAAATATGGTTCCTCAACATAATTTCATCAACAAGGACAAAGCACAAATGAGTAGAAATTGCAAACTTCAAAAGGCTATAAAGCCCATAATTGAGTAAGAAAATAGTCATTTGAAAGATATTGGAGAGAGGAATCTACTCATGCATCCTAAAATGTGATTTGGAAAGTTAAATGCACAATCAATTAAGAAGAGGAGGACTCATGCACCCTAAAATGTGATTTGGGAAGTTAAATGCACAATCAATTAAGAAGAGGAGGACTCGTGGCCTTAAAGAGCATACAAATTATGCATAATTTTCTAGTATTGTAAATTATTTTTGTTTAACAAAATTTTGTTGCATGGACATTTTTGCAAAAATAGAGGTACATGAAGGATATATTTGTTCATTATGTGAGGATTATAGACATGAAGGATGCTCAGGGATCTTACAGACATGAAGATGAGGTCATAAGGCTACATATCACCATGGGAAATGCAGCGATTGAATCCAATGGAAGAAGAAGTAGGGTGGAGCCTATGGAGTTGGCTGAAACTATGAGAAGCTTGCAGCGAGAAGTGCAGAGCTATAGGGAAGACAATGAATGGATGACGAGGGCTCATAAGGATTTGTTACAGAGTTTGAATATGCTGCAGAGACAAGTCAATAGGGATTTTGGCACAAAACACGCTGCAAGTGCTAGGCAAGTGGCAACATCCAGATATCATAATAGGAGGGATGACCATAGGGAATATAGGATTTAAAGTTATTACTCCACTGAAATGGTCTCATCTGTATATGTACTGATAATATTTCCTTCTTTAGTATGATTTTTAGTTTTATTATTAACTTGATTACACAAGAAGGTTATGCTCGTAAAGAACTTCAAAGGGTCCTCTATCTTACACGTATTCCATTCGTAAATTCTATTGATTCTTGTACAAAGAGATTATGAGGTATTACAAGGTTTTTATAATTGTTGTGTTTCAACAAGCATTGATTATAAAAGTTGAGTTCTTAAATTTGTCATGGTCTAAAAGAAATGACAAGTTTATTTTATAGTTTACCATAAAATAAAAATTGGGTTACAACACCACATGTCATTACACTCATTTCATGTTCATGTTATAATGTTATGGGAGCATTGGTTCTATATAAGAAGGGCGACACATTGCAATCGAAAGGCTAATATTTTAATGCATATGGTGTATGATATAACAATGAACTCAACGTTCATGCTATTGATCACCTCACAACTATACCTTAGCACCTGAACATTGAATATATGTGTTGTCTAAACTATTAACTCGCTTTGAATGTGGTTTTAAATGGTAAATTTGGATATGAGATTTGATGTGAAAGTGGGTGGTCGTCATTTGAGTTGGCATTTATGTGGCTGATCTCCGTGGTTGTTTGGAACGAAATGGCTCACATACCTCGCATATTATTGATTGTTGATTGGTTACGGTGATAGTGGAAATATGATATGGATTAAAAAATTGTTTTTTTAATGATTTTCAAAGAACGTGACACTGCATGCATTCAATGCATGGGACATGGGAATTCATTGGCATTGAGTTTAACACCCTCGCACGATTTTTGAAATTTTATTTTTGCATTATAGT
Organism: Picea glauca; assembly: GCA_000966675.3. Lineage (NCBI taxonomy): Eukaryota > Viridiplantae > Streptophyta > Pinopsida > Pinales > Pinaceae > Picea > Picea glauca. The sequence continues at coordinate 7 of JZKD02S1173439.1, read as the reverse complement.
TTTGAGT
>JZKD02S1173416.1:181648-196629 GCA_000966675.3 Picea glauca | reverse complement strand
GTTTGAACAACCATGGATGAGTATAAAAAATCCTAGATATTCTCATAATATTTTAGAGGGGGAAATTACATAGTTGTTACCACAAAAGGGGAAACGTTATCCAATTGTAAGTAATAGTTTAACATTGACCCATGCATGAAAGAGAGTGTGGTTAAATGATGTGTTGTAAGAAAATTCTAAATTTGGAGGTAAGGAAATATCTAAAAGGTCTTCCCTATAAAAATCATATTGCAAAATATTTTATTGTGTATTTCTCTAAACACTTAACATATGCATTGTATCAAACAAATGAGTTATGCTTTCAAACATGAACAACTATTGCAAATGTGGAATTATGGGAATGTGACGAAGAACCTTTCGAGGAACCCTTTTTGTTACTTGATCGGTTCGATATCTACTGGTAAGACATAATTCTAGTAAGTCTAGAAACAAAACAAGTGGGTGTACTGCGAGTCGAATTTGAGTCTAGAAACCCTCCCATATCCTTAAGGCATGTGAATAGTCTATCCATGTCAAATTTCAGTGCATACATAAACAATTTGAAAATAATTCAATGTTTCCCATGTCTAGGTCACTATTGAGGGACCCCCAATGGCACCCACATGAGGAATCATAATGAAAGAAAGTGAAATAAGGCTCCAAGAAATGTGTGTGTCCTCAATAATAAGCATAAACATAAGTCCTTGAATCACTACACATTCCCATGAAAAGGGATATTGGCCTCCATTTGGGATACGGGTGCCATTAGGAGATTTGTGTGTAGCAAGGATGCATATTGGGGTCTTAACCATGGTAAGGGGAGGAAATAAATCTAATCAAGTATTGTATAAATATTTTAAGGATATGATCCATGAAAAAGGCTTTAAAGTTCCATGTAAACCCTATAAAATGGATCTTTGATCTTCGAGTGGGATATGGTAACCTATAGGAGGTTTTGCATACCAGAAGGGATGGATCTTGGGGTCTTGATGATGGCGCTGCTCCCAGGCACCTAACTTAGCAGGTCCTACGCCTAACCTCTCGGTCTTAAGGATCGTTCTAATTCCCCTTTGAGCCAAAGAAACTCTTTGATTCCTCACTGGAATCTCTATTAAAATTGACCCATAGGTCCTTTCTGCTCCTCACGGCCTCTGAACATGACCTCTTCTCCTTCCACAATAGGAAAATGAAATTTTGGGCTTCGAGGTTTCCTGATTCCCGATGTCACGAGAACCCCTGTTCTCTCGATTCCCTGATCATCGAAATGCCAAAATGTCAAAACGCTTTCATAGTATTTATTCCCCAGGACTAGCTCCTGGTCCATGTGACCACTATTCCATAGGACCGTAGCCCTATCTCCTTTCATGATTTCGGGCGTTCAAATGCCAAAATGTATTGGACCTCTTGTGCTCAGGATCCCCAATCCTCAGAATCCCGATATCCCGATTCTCCTGGGCCTTTACCTTTTCGCGATTTTGGGACTTCTATTCCCGAAATGTCTTTGGGCTCTCGTCCTCGAAACCCCCGAATTTTTGATCCTCGAAACTCCGATATGACGTCAGCTAGGAAACCCCTTTCGGGATTTTGCGTTTTGGGTTCTCCCATTGCGAGACTCCTCCTCGCCACTTCTCCTTCACACTCCCAACTTTCGATGTGTTGAAGTGATGTCAACTAGCCCCACAACGGAGATTTCCACCTTGTCAGGGTTTTGGACTTCGCATTACCAAAATGCACATGCTTCTTGTCTTCAGGATTCGCGAAATGCCAAATCCTGAAATGCCGAAATGGCTCTCCTATCGGGATTTTTCCGGAATTCTTGGATTAATGCCACGCGTCCTCCTATGATGGATGGTCCTCAATCATTTCGCGATTTCGCGAAATCAAATGCTGAAATGTCCCAGCATATTTTCCTTTGATCGTCGAAATACCAACATGCGAAATGCTGACAGACTCTCAGTCTCTGCCACATGTCCCAACTGATGGATGACTCAGATCTATTTCAGGGTTTTCAGTCTAGAGATTCTTGATCTCCTGTCCTCAGGACTTTCGATATCTTGATTTTTGAAATCCTGATGACAAATTCCTGTCCGGACTTCACTCCTCTATTGACAAAGGATTAACTCCCTCACAAATATGGTCAGATCCAACGGCTGATGGGTATTCTAAGAAATATCTGATGGTTCAGATCGCTTCTTCTGTGCTCTCCTCCTACTCCCTGGGTGTAAAAACCTTTCAATGGTCCAGATCTCTCTACAGTTTGATCGGACGGTTACTATGCCTCCTCCTGAGCTTCTCCGCACATTCTTCCCAGACTTGGAAGAATTCCAATTTCTCAAAGGCCTCGACCTTAGTTCTGTCCCTCCTGAGATTTGGGTACTCTAAACTCGTCAAAGAGTTCTGTGGCCTCTGCACTCCTTGCAGCTACGGCTTTGTGCACCTAAAGCACTACTCCTCCTGAGATTTTATCTTCGAACCCTTGAAGGATTCGTTCTATGGCCTCTGCACTCCTTGCAACTACGACTTCATGCACCTAAAGAACTACTCCTCCTGAGATTTTATCTTCAAACCCTTGAAGGATTATTCAACTCCTATGCCCCTACAAGGTCTCTGCGCACATAAAGCGCTATCTTCCCTAAGCTTCTCTTCTCACCCGGACTTCTAAGGAAATAGTTCCTTCTTCTTTCTCCTCCTTCTGGAGAATGTGATGCCCTCCTGTCTATTCTTCTTCTCAAGCAACTTCTTGTTGAGTCTTCCAGGGTGTTCAACAACCCTATAGAGATCCTTCCTCTTGGACTCTTCTACTATTTCCAGAACTCAAAGAGTTATTTTCTCCTGTGCCTATTCTGCACATCTACTCAATGCCCTCCTGACAGAGTATTTTCTCACAAAACATCCAACAGTTATGTCTTCTGTGTACTCCTTACACTTGCTCAATGCCCTCCTGGCAGAGCTTCACATAAATCCTCGGAGATTATGTCTGCAAATATGTTTTCTCATACAACCTTGCCTCCTAAGGTATTCAGCAACCTCACAGGTCTTTCTTCCAAGTTGTTGATTTCAACTTCTGTGCCCACCTGGCACGCCTCTGTCTGACTCCGCAGAGCTCAGAAATGCACCCTCTGTGCATGGCTATCAGAACCCGCAACATTCTGTCACACCCTCCTGGTGTGAAGCCTCAAAGACCTCTCAATATTGAAGCCAAAACAACTCCTACAAATGCATAAACATAACATACATTCGCAACACATAAAGAACACTCACAGACATTCATTCAACACATGAAAGATGCAGGAAAAATTATTGTTTATATTAAACTAGAAAATGCCTATTTACAATGGTGTTCCTGAGCACGGACTGTAACAAGGTCTCGGCTCCTTCTCTTCTACTCTCTACTCATAGACTCTCTACCTTTAGATACAATTACCATCATAAGATATTTTACATGAGGAGGCTCTTAGAGCGCTTCCCTCCAATCTACCTACCCTATTCAATTACATTGAATGGGTTGTCTAGTCCACCATCTGGATATAGATCTTAGCCTTACAAACATTAAAGGCCTACCTACTCTAATGCCTGCACAAAGGCACAGCTCCATGGCTCAACAACCTACAACATTAATTACATTCAAATTCAAATTTGAAAATGAGGGCTACGCTTCTCTTTAGCTTTGAATGCATGAACTGACATGGTTGGTTGGTTCGCTGACTGATGTGGAGAGATGCTCCTGCATCATACTCCTCGGCTGCAAAATTCATGATCTCCTACTCATGAGATTCCCATCTCAGCTGTTTAAATCCTCCTAGATCCCAAACAAATTTATGGAGCCTCCTTGCCCCATCTCTCTGTTGCTCCTGTTGCTACTTTTGTTGCTGCACTGTTGCTGCCTTTATGCCCAACTTCTCTTTGCTGGCAGTCTCTGCTGACTCTACCATTAGCCTTCTGATGTCTTCTATCACCTCATCTAGCTACTGAAATGGTTGGCCCTATTCATGCAGTCTCCTCAGCTGTATTTTCTTTCTGCATATGGACAGATCATCATGATCTCCCATGTCATCCTCTTCATCTACTTCCAACCTCACCTGTTGGATGTGCATGCCCTACACTATTACCCTTCTCTCCAGGGATTCAATCTGTTCATACATATCAGAAAAGATAATGTTGTTTTCCTCTTCTTCTTCTTATTCTGCAAACTCCCAAGTTGCAGTCTTTTTAGTCTCCTGGATGAAAATATTGAGCCATTCCTCGAAATGGTCATCATACTCTTCTTCTTCTTCTTGGGTAGTCTCAAATACCTGCTCCAATTCTTCTTTGAAAGTATCATCTAGTTGAATTTCTTCTGCTATTGCTACATCTGCAACACATATTTCTGCCTCCTCTTGGGCAAATGGTAGGAATATATGAATTCCACCAATCATTAGAAGATTTCTCCGATCAGCCTCTTCTGTCAGTTGCATCTGCTAATGCAAAATCACCTCTTATTTTATGAGACTCTCAGATAGTCTCATCTGTTTATCCCTGCCCACCTAGAAATATGGGATTTTCCTACTGCTTCGTCGATAGACTATGAGATCAACCGATCCCATCTTCATCAGGACCTCTTGCTGAATTTAACTCACCTTTGAGTCCATGAGACCTTCATACAGTCTCGTATTCTTATCTCTACCCACCTAGCAATTTGAGATGCTTCCACTGCCCTCCTAGCAGTCTTTGAGATCCTGCAGCGACCTCATTTCATTACCCAGTTGGCAATGTGAAATTCCTTGGCTGTCCTCTTGACAGTCCATGAGATCTTCAGTTGATCTCAACTCCTTGCCCACCTAGAAATTTGGAATTTCCTCTCTTCCCTCCTGGCAGTTCTTGAGATCTCCAGCTGATCCCATTTCATTTTCTTCATCGAGAATTCTCCCAGTCTCTGGTTCACATATCTGAACCATATCCTCAGGTCCATCGAGGCTTTCATCATGCCTCAACCATCCTCTTAACAACCTATGCTATCTTCTAGTCATCAACTCCTTGACTGGCCATTTTACCTTCGACTTCCTCATGGGCCATTCATATACCCATCTCGACTTGGCTTTCTATTGTATCTCCAATGCAAGTTCATCCATCCTTTTATTATGCTACATCCACAATGCAAGCTTTTCTATTTCTTTCCTTATATCCACGATCTCTTCATCTATTCCTTGTTTACTCACCAGCTCCTGGTTCTTCCTTCCAGCATACTTACGGCCTTCAGTAGCCATGTTATTGTCTCTGTCTGCCCTCCTGGAAAATATGTTGCTCACTCCTGCAAACCTGAGTGGTTCAGCGTCTTCCTACAGTCCTGTTGACTGTCTTCTCGATTGCTACCTACTCGCGATCAATCACCACAGAGTCTTCAACAACCCTGTCTTTTTTTACCTCGCTTCACCTGAAATATACAAGTGAAGTCCAACTCTGATACCACTTGATGGCGCTGCTCCTAGGCATCTACCTCAACAGGTCCTGTGCCTGACCTCCCGGTCTTAAGAATCATTCTAATTCCCCTTTGAGCCGAAGCGGATCTTTGATTCCTCACTAGAATCTCTATTCAAATTGACCCGCAGGTCCTTTCTACTCCTCACGACCTTTGAACACGACCGCTTCTCCTTGCACAATAGGAAAATGCAATTTCGAGCTTTGGGGTTTCCTGATTTCTAATGTCACGAGAATCCCTGTTCTCTCGATTCCCCGATCACTGAAATGCCGAAAAGTCGAAACACTTTAACAGTATTTAGCCCCCAGGACTAGATCTTGGTCCATGTGACCACTATTCCATACGACCGTAGCCCTATCTCCTTTTGCGATTTCGGGCTTTCAAATGCCGAAATTTATTGGACCTCCTGTCCTCAGGATCCCCGATCCTCCGAATCCTGATATCCCAATTCTCTTGGGCCTTTACCTTTTCATGATTTTGGAACTTCCATTCCCGAAATGTCTTTGGGATCTCGTCCTTGAAACCCCCGAAGTTCCAATCCCCGAAACTCCAATATGACGTTAGCTAGGAAACCCCTTTCGGGATTTCACGTTTCGGGTTCTCCCAATGCGAGACTCCTCCTCGTCACTACTCCTTCGCACTCCTGACCTTCGATGTGCCGAAGTGACGTCAGCTGGCCCCACAACGGATCTTTCCACCTTGTCAGGATTTCGGACTTCGCATTCCCGAAATGCGCATGCTTCCTGTCTTCAGGATTCGCGAAACGTTGAATCCCAAAATGTCGAAATGGCTCTCCTATCAGGATTTTTCCCGAATTCTTGGATTTTTTCCATGTGTCCTCCGATGATGGACGGTCCTCAATCATTTCACGATTTTGCGAAATCAAATTTCGAAATGTCCCGGCATCTTGTCCCTTTGATCCCAAAAATCCCGACATGCAAAATGCCGACATAATATTAGTCTCTTCCATGTGTCCCAACCGATGGACGGCTCAGATCTGTTTCATGGTTTTCAGTCTGGAGATTCCCGATCTCTTGTCCTCAGGACTTTCGATATCTCAATTTCCAAAATCCTGATGACAAATTCCTGTCGGGACTTCACTCCTCTGTTGACAAAGGCTTAACTCCCTCGCAATTTCGGTCAGATCCGACGGCTGACGGGTATTCTAAGAAATATCTGATGGTTTAGATCGCTTCTCCCATGTTCTCCTCCTGCTCCCTAGGCGTAAAAACCTTTCAACGGTCCAAATCTCTCTGCAGTCTGATCGGACGGTTACTGTGCCTCCTCCTGAGCTTCTCCACACATTCTTCCCAGACTTGGAAGAATTCCAATTTCTCAAAGGCCTCGACCTTGGTTCTGTCCCTCCTGAGCTTTGGGTACTCTGAACTCATCAAAGAGTTCTGTGGCCTATGCACTCCTTGCAGCTACGACTTCATGCACCTAAATCACTACTCCTCCTGAGCTTTTATCTTTGAACCCTTGAAGGATTCGTTATGTGGCCTCTGCACTCCTTGCAGCTACGACTTCATGCACCTAAAGTACTACTCCTCCTGAGATTTTATCTTTGAACCCTTGAAGGATTCTTCAACTCCTGTGCCCCTACAGGGTCTCTGCACACATAAAGCGCTATCCGTCCTGAGCTTCTCTTCTTGCCCGGACTTCTAAGGAAACAATTCCTTCTCCTTTCTCCTCCTTCTGGAGAATGTGATGCCCTCCTATCTATTCTTCTGCTCAAGCAACTTCTTGCTGAGTCTTCCAGGGTGTTCAAAAACCCTACAAAGATCCTTCCTCTTGGACGCTTCTACTATTTCCAGAAATCAAAGAGTTCTTTTCTCCTGTGCCTATTCTGCACATCTACTCAATGCCCTCCTGGAAGAGTATTTTCTCACAAAACATCTAGTAGTTTTGTCTTCTGTGTACTCCTTACACCTGCTCAATGCCCTCCTAGAAAAGCTTCACAGAACTCCTTAGAGATTATGTCTATAACTTTGTTTTCTCATACAGCCTTGCCTCCTGAGGTATTCAACAACCTCACAGGTATTTCTTCCGATTTTTTGATTTCAACTTCTATGCCCACCTGGTATGCCTCTGTCTGACTCCGCAGAGTTCATAAATGCACCATTTGTGCACGACTATCAGAACCCACAACATTCCGTCACACCCTCCTCATGTGAAGCCTCAAAGACCTCTCAAGCTTGAAGCCAAAATAACTCCTGCAAATGCATAAACATAACATACATTCACAACACATAAAGAACACTCACAGACATTCATTCAACACATGAAAGATGCAGGAAAAACTATTGTTTATATTAAAATGGTAAATGCCTGTTTACAATGGTGTTCCTGAGCACAGCCTGTAACAAGGTCTCAGCTCCTTCTCTTCTACTCTCTACTCATAGACTCTCTACCCTTAGATACAATTATCATCATAAGATATTTTACATGAGGAGGCTCTTAGAGCGCTTCCCTCCAATCTACCTACCCTATTCAATTACATTGAATGGGCTATCTAGTCCACCATCTAGATCTAGATCTCATCCTTACAAACATTAAAGGCCTACCTACTCTAATGCCTACACAAAGGCACAACTCCATGTCTCAACAGCCTACAACATTAATTACATTCAAATTCAAATTTGAAAACGAGGGTTGTGCTTCTCTTCAGCTTTGAATGCATGAGCTGACGTGGCTAGTTGGCTGGCTGAATGATGTGGAGAGATACTCCTGCATCACTTGACCATGGTAAAAGGTAGAAAAAATGGACATATGACCTAAACGAAGCTTCTTGGGACCATGAGACAAAAGGAGGCCTTAAGTAACTACACACGCCCTTGAGAGGGGATATTTATAAGCCACCATTTGGGATACATACACCATTAGGAGACTATATTCATAAGTGTTGAGTCTTGATGCCTTAACCATAGCCATATGGAAACCATTAGAAGGGTTTGATTATTGAATTATCAAGTCGAGTTAATGTCGCAGAAGCTTCAATTCACCCACCACAAATGTCATCCACCGACCCCGCATAATGAGCACTAGTGAATGGGGCCAATATTGAAATTTCTTCAATATGTGTCTGTATGCATCAAGATTTGACATGGTTAGACTAGAAACATGCCTTGACAGTATGGGATGGTTTCAAGACTCAAGGATGCATGATGTCCCCACATAATCTTTGATATCGTCCACATTTTCATCAATGTTCATCATGATCCACCTCTCATTGTCACAATTCATCATTCCCTTATATATAATCGTTGTCAGAACTATCTTAATTTTGACATGGAACTTCAAATACACCCATCACAAATTTCTTCCACCAACCCGTCATAGTGAGCAACGAATGGGGCCAACATTGAAATGTTTTCAATCTATGCCCGTAAGCATCGAAACTTGACATGGTTAGACTAGATAGTTTCCTTGAAGGTATGGGAGGATTTTGATACTTAAGGATGTTTGATGTCCCCGCACAATATTTTAGATCATCCATGTTTGCATCAACGTTCAATATAATGTGTTAGCACTCTGTAATTTGTCCAAGGCTATGGAGGCAGTCACAAAGGCAACATCAAAACCACTTTGAGTCTTGGATCTATTCCTCCAAGACTCAGAGAGGGATCTCTCTGTGTGATATAGATTTGTTTGAATAGATATTAGGCTAGCTAATGGGTTCAGATTTTGTATTTTTTAAATGATTGGCTGGACCAGGAGAAAAAAATATTCATAGGGGTCACTGATTAAGATGATAGATGAATGAATAACTAAAACAAGATGTAACCAGACAAGATAATCATTCTAGTGGATCCTTTGAGCTTATAGAATGGGAAAAGAAGAAAAGATTGAAATTCATTTCAAATGTAGAGCAGAGTACAACTGAATTCTACACTTCAAACTCGGAAGAAAACATAAATATTGTTTCGAGCCAGCACAGGGTGTTTGAAAACAAATCCTTCACATTATATTCTCATAAACAATACAGAAAGAAAAGTATGTGTAATAGGAAAATAATGAGTTACATTAGGGAAAAAACTTCACCACTTAAACACAACACAGGAATCTGGAAATATAGTGTCTTTGTATTCATTCATAAAGTCATTTACAGATTTGAAATGTTTCTATAATGGACGGGAACATTCCCAAGCTACCCTTTTCTATCAGTCCCCCCTACTTTCTTCAAAATCATAGGCTTTATAGCCTTTACATAAAGGTTCAAGATCCTATGAAAATGGATCTGAAATACTCAAAATAGAATAAAATTGAAACTAGTATAATTCAAAATCTAGTCCTACTTTAAGGGTCAAAGCCTTATCAACTAAATCTTCCACAATATCGACAGCTTAAGCCATATCTAATATCTTCAATAATTGTCAAAAATATGACAAGGCACTTTTAAATCCTTCTTTGACAAATGGAAAATATTTACCAAGAATTTTAACGCCACTTAACCTTTTTTCCTTAATACCTGCCTCAAAAACTTGAAAAGGGTGATGATTTGTATCTCTTTAATCTTTATCTTTCATTTGGAACCCCTTTCACATGATATGGACACCAAAAACTTCGATCTGGGAAAAAATATGAGCATTTTGTCATTCCTTGCACTTTCAGTGGCTTACATGTGTAAGACAAAATAGGGTTAGCTGTCGAAAGCAAAGCTTTCGGCAACTAACAATGCCTTGAGGAAAGCGAATAAGCTGTTGAAAATTCTGAGTTTTCCACAACTGTTCAAAACTACAAAAATGGATTTTCTTCGATCTATATACTCCTTAGGGTCTTCATTTAGGTTCTCAACAACTTCAGATAGAGGTATTAAATCAGGATGTGCTCTTGGCTTAGGAATTTTTAGCCTCAGTTTGATCCTTAAACCTCTAATCATTTTAAGCAATTTACGATGATCATTAAGCAATTTCTTATTCCTATTATGTTCCTTTACGTGCATTTTAGCTAACCTTTCAAAAAAATCTATTACTTCATCTAAGGTGTTTCTTATAGTCTGGTTTTGGGATTTGGTGACCCTCTCAAGCAACTTCATCTCTACTATCTCTTCTTGTATTTTTTCAATCTTTGATGATTTGTTGACCTTGTTGTGTCTACTTGTTCATGTTTTAGGAATCTCCAAGTCTGGAAACTTTGGTGAAAAAGGTGCTTCTTCAAGAGAACCTTGCTCAGGAATATCTCTTTCCACTGGCTCTAAATACTCCTCTGAATCTGTATAAGGTAGATTCAAATTTTTTTACCAGAGGCACTTGTTTTCCCTTCTGCATCTTGGCTAAAATCAAGCATCTTTTGGGCTTTCTCGGACTTGGAAGAAAAAAATGGCTCCTCTGTAATTACTGGGGAAATGGCTCTCCTATTCCTTTTACTTCTCTATGGTGATGAATACTTAGTGGATGAAGTCTTATTATTGTTCTTGGGTTGGGGTTCTGGTTCAAATTCACCCCATAAAAGAAGATACTCCCAACCCTTATCCCTCTTCTGTAATTCTTGAAACACTATGAGTTTGATAAGACTGTGATGGGAAAGTCTACCCTTCACCTTGCTATGTATGGCTTGGACTTGGTGTGTCATATTTTTCAAGCTCTTGTGAAGGTAGAAGGGCAGATTCAGAGGACATATACCGGTGAAATGGTTCAGGAGCTTGAAATGGTAGAACATTACTCTACTATATCTGCCTTCATATGTTATGTATACCTGGATGGCTTTGAGCAAGTGTTGCCACTTTTCTTCCAAGTAGGATCTAGGGATGTCCTTTTTCAAAGTAATACATTTGTGCTCAGGTTTGAGATAATACTTGAACTCAATGTCTTTGGTAGTGGTTGAATTGAACCATCGTTCACCAGTCCTAGGCATCTATGTTGTTGCTGCAACAATTGCTTCATCAACTTGTACCTCAATTGTTCCAACTTTGGCTTTGGCTCCATCAAAGGTCAATGCAAATTATTTAGCCACACCTTGATGAAATCCTTGGAGTTTTTCATACAACCTGTAGCAGCCAACATCCCTGAACATCTAACAAATCTCAAGGTGAGATTCCAGATAAGTTATGTCATTGAGATCCTTCCTGGGCAAAGTTCCTCCCTTCTTCATCTGCAATAATAGTTGTCAATACTTGCAATATAATAAAATAATGCGTGCGGAGATACAATGGCGCTGATAGGGGATGAATTGAAGTTTGTTTGGAGGAAAAATGTGTGATATGGGGGAAAATATTTTAACGAAAACCCTTGATAAAGAATGAAACTCAAATCACAGTGATGATTGTATCATTCGACCAGGATGGAAAAATCATGTGGTAGATCAGGTAAAGACAAATGATGTGGGGTTATGGTAATCGGATCTACTTGATTATGGTTAAACATATCTCACTAAATAATCATATCGAACAAACAATCACTTGCCCAGATCGTATTATGATCCAATTTCAATTAATTTCGACAGCACTTGAGATGATGATGTTGTGTACTAATGGCGGTTTGAGAGTCCAATGGGACAGTCTGACCGTTAACTAGCTCTTTGCTTTCAACATCTTAAAATGCCTCGCACATATTGTTTTAGCTACCAAAAGAGACAACTTTCGGCAGCTTAGAATACTTTGAAAAAATCACCCTTAGCTATCGAAAGTGAAATTTTAGAGTTTTTATAATAAAAATACAGACTCATCACTTTTTGAAAAGGTAAGTCTAAAGCTCATCTTAAAGACATTTAACTCAAAAAATATTTCATCTAGTGATCCATCTTTATACGTAATGACCATAACTTGGGAAAATTTATTTCATGAAACAACAAGGCCAGCAAACCAAGAAATTCATCATGATACCCACCAATCATATCTGAATCATCAGGTCTCCTATCATTATAGGATACTAACATAATGGATGTCTCATTGTCATCATTATTCATTGCCATATATAGAATCTTTTTCGAAACTCTCTTGAAATGTCATGGCACATCTAATAAACCCATCACAAATGTCATCTTGCACCGACCCCTCATAGTGAGCAGTGAATGAGGCCAACGTTGAAGTTTATTTAAATTGTGCATGTATGCGTCGAAATTCGACATGGTTAGACTAGACACATGCCTTGACAATATGGGAGGGTTTCAAGACTCAAGGATGTCTGATGTCCCGACCACATAATCTTTGAGATCATCTATGTTTTCAACAACGTTCATAATGGGCATCTCATTGTCAAATGTCGTTGTTTACATATGTAAAATATTTATTGGAACTCTATTGAAATGTCATGGAAATTCCAATTCACCCAGCACAAATGGCATGCGTTGACCCCACATAGTGAGCAGTGAACCTATCGACAAAATTTTTTCGTCAATAGTATAGCAAATTTGTTGCAAGATTATTTACATTCGTCTCTCTTGCGCTGACGAATCAAATAATGCTTGGATTCATTTCATATTTGGTTTATCAACTTGAAATCTCAATTTGATAATTTGCAGTACACTAGCTAGACCTTCAGTCAAATACAAATATGAAACTTGGAATCATTAACATATCTACTAGAACATATGAAAAATAGGGTTTATGGTTTCCATGATGAATTGATGATGGAAGAAAGTGGGTGTGTCACTCAAATTTGAGTCCAGAAACCCTCCCATATCATTAAGTCATGTCAATAGTCTATCCATGAAAAATTTCATTGCTTCCAGAAACTGTTTGAAAAAATTTCAATGTTAGCCCCATTCACAGGTCCATGTTGTCGGTGTCTAGTCCTCATGCAATTTTTGTTCCTCCTTCATCGTTCCTTGTTCCTCTTTCCTTGACCATGGTGTAGTCCCAAATATCCATTATTTTTGTAAAAAATTACATATTAATGGCATAAAATTATCGATGAACTTTTTTCGTCGATAGTATAGAAAATTCGTCACAAGATTATTTACATTCATCTCTCTTGCGTCGACGATATAAAATGATTCTTGGATTCATTTCATATTTGGTTTATCAAATTGAAATATCAATTTGATACTTTTCAGTACACTAGCTGGACCTTCAGTCAAATACAAATATGAAACATGGAATCATTAACATATCTACTAGAACATATGAAAAACAGGGTTTATGGTTTCCATGATGAATTGATGATGGAATAAAGTGGGTGTTTCACTCAAATTTGAGTCCATAAACCCTCCCATATCATTAAGGTGTGTCAATATTCTATCCATGACAAATTTCAGTGCTTCCAGAAACTATTTGAAAAAAATTCAACGTTGGCCCCATTCGCAGGTCCATGTTGTCGGTGTCTAGTCCTCGTGCAATTTTCATTCCTCCTTCATCGTTCCTCATTCATCTTTCCTTGACCATGGTGTATTCCCCAAGATCCATTACTTTTGTAAACAATTACATACTAATGGCATAAAATTATCGCCAAACTTTTTTCGTCGATAGTATAGCAAATTCGTCGCAAGATTATTTACATTCGTCTCTCTTGCGCCGACGATATCAAATGATTCTTGGATTCATTTCATATTTTGTTTATCAACTTGAAATCTCAATTTGATACTTTGCAGTACACTAGCTGGACCTTCAGTCAAATACAAATATGAAACTTGGAATCATTAGCATATCTACTAGAACATATGAAAAATAGGGTTTATGGTTTCCATGATGAATTGATGATGGAAGAAAGTGGGTGTGTCACTCAAATTTGAGTCTAGAAACCCTCCCATATCGTTAAGGAATTCCAATAGTCTATCCATGATAAATTTCAGTGCTTTCAGAAACTGTTTGAAAAAATTTCAACGTTGGCCCCATTCGCAGGTCCATGTTGTCGGTGTCTAGTCCTCGTGCAATTTTCATTCCTCCTTCATCGTTTCTCATTCCTCTTTCCTTGAACATGGTGTAGTCCCCAAGATCCATTATTTTTGTAAAAAATCACATACTAATGGCATAAAATTATCGACGAACTTTTTTCGTCGATAGTATATCAAATTCGTCGCAAGATTATTTACATTCGTCTCTCTTGCGCCAACAATATCAAATGATGCTTGGATTCATTTCATATTTGGTTTATCAACTTAAAATATCAATTTTATAATTTTCATTACACTATCTGGACCTTCAGTCAAATACAAATATGAAACTTGGAATCATTAACATATCTACTAGAACATATGAAAAATAGGGTTTATGGTTTCCATGTTGAATTGATGATGGAAGAAAGTGGGTGTGTCACTCAAACTTGAGTCTATAAACCCTACCATATAGTTAAGTCATGTCAATAGTCTATCCATGACAAATTCCAGTGCTTCCAGAAACTGTTTGAAAAAATTTCAACGTTGGCCCCATTCGCAGGTCCATGTTGTCGGTGTCTAGTCCTCATGCAATTTTCATTCCTCCTTCATCATTCCTCATTCCTCCTTCATCATTCATCATTCCTATTTCCTTGACCATGGTTTAGTCCCCAAGATCCATTGTTTTTGTAAAAAATTACATACTAATGGCATAAAATTATCGACGAACATTTTTCGTCGATAGTATAGCAAATTCGTCGCAAGATTATTTACATTCGTCTCTCTTGTGACGATATCA
>JZKD02S1173416.1:118649-177590 GCA_000966675.3 Picea glauca | reverse complement strand
CAATATTCTGCGGAAAGTTAGAGGGAAACTCTAACTTTATAATTACAAAAAATCATGCAAAATTAGTGTATACTATAACAAACATTCAAACAATATATATACATATATATAATTTCATATAAAATTGAAAAAATAAAAAAAGATAATAAATATATAACTAATTACCATGGTACAATATTCATTCGATCTGCCATCAATGTGACCATATTTCCTACAATGTTTTGTAGATGTTGCTATTAAAATTCTTATGGGACGTCTGAGGCAACATTTTTTACAAGGGAAATAACATCTACCATCACCCTTTTCACCCACTTTACTTTTTTCCCCACCTCTAACAACATTCTGCGACATTTTTCCGCACAAAAATACCCTTTCGGAACCATCGTTGTTATAAAAAGATTGTCGCAACATATTCAAATAGTCAAATATTTATAGGCCAATTTTAGGTCACCATCATCACAATTGCGACGATAGTGACCTAAAAATATATATATATTTTTACAGCTATTTATTTTAAGTCATTTTTAATGGTAAAGTTTGACTAAATTATTATGGTCAACTATCGTCGCTTATACGACGACCAATCTAAGTTCGTCGCTTATGTGACGAACATTGACCATTACAGTTCATTCAAACTATAGGCGTTGAGATGGCGATGAACACGGGGTATATTTTAAAAAAAAAAACTTTTTCTCTTGCATGTTGCGACGAAAGAGTACTTTCGTCGCAAATTTTTCAACATGTAGTAGTGTATGGTGCAATCCTAGCATAGCTACCAGGCAAGGGAGTCAGTAGTTTTCTTAGGAAAATACATCAATATTAGATGCTTTAACCCTAACCTAGCCACCTCCCCTAAACAAAGTAATGTCTGTTTATAAACAAGTAAAAAAAAACTTACGCCTAACCCTATTTTCTAGCTTAAGTTGAAAACAACTTAAGTTGCGCAAATGTGAAATGTCCTTGAACTCACTTGACAACTTTGTTTGATGCAGATTAAATTCCATAGGATGGTTAGGACTTGAGTAATTTGAGGCAGAGGGGCATCGTCGTAGGGACCTCCAGCGCCACCACCACCATCGCCTGAACTAGCTCTCATACTACGCTCTTTGGAGGCCATAAATGAGACTTTAAAGGGGCATCAACCAACAGGGATCGAAGTGGATCCCCCACCATCTAGAATGGGTAATCCAGAAGCATAGAGGGATTCAGGTGGAAGACCTCCACCTGAAGACATCACTAGAGAACTGTAGAAGATCAAAATTCCATAGCTTGTCGAGGGTCATGCAAGTGAACGTGCAGAAGCATGGTTGGAAGGCACGACAAGGTGTTTTGCCTTAAGAGACTATGCGTCCACTTCAAAGGTGAAGATAGCGATTTTTCAGTTGAGAGATAGTGCCTTGAGATGGTGGGGCAACCTAGAGAGGCAGTTTCACCTTACCCCAAACACCATCTCTTGGTAACTCTTTGAGGAGAGGTTCCGAAGGAAATATCTACCAGCTTACTATGAGGAACAATAGGTGGGAGAATTTCATGCTCTAGTATAGAGAAACAGGACTGTAGAAGAATATAAGATCAGGTTTATGGAATTGCTCAAATATTTTTCATACATGGATAATGACCAACGACAAGAATACTTCTTTTTCTATGGGTTAAACCCTAAGATAAGGGCTAGGGTGTGGATGTGGAAATCGTCTTCAGTAGTAGAAGCAGTGGAAAATGCATGTTATGTGGAGGAACACATGAACTTAAATGGAGGTATGAGACCGAACTTTCTGCATCATCCTGGATTCATGGGGAAGGCCCCTAGGACATTTCCCAGGGGAGGGGGATCAAGGCCACCTCCATATGGTAATAGAGTCGCACCAAGGACAATAGCCGTAGGGATTTCAATGACAGCGATTGCAGCATCCCATTCATCACCAACAACACAGGCAGGTCCATGGCCATCTCAGGGAGCAGCTATTAGGGGCAGGGGTTCCAGGGGAAGGAACTCATTTCAGAGACAATCACAGAACAGTGTGCAGGTTCAATCTCATGTTACCTGTTGGAGATGTGGAGGACCCCATTACTAGCATGATTGCCCAGAGTTACAATAAGGATTTGTGCATAGATAAGGAAAGGCCCCGATGGGAAGAGCAAGTGGTAGCCACCATATTTATGCAGCGGTTAATAATCACCAGGAAGAACATCAATCCACAGTGGTGGAGTCATCAGGTACGCTAAATCATTTCAATGTTAAGATTTTATTTGATTCTAGTGCTACAGATAGTTTCATTTCACCATCTGCATTAGAAAAGAGTGGGTTGATATCCTACGAGCATGATGACTTTAAACAAGTCGAGATGGCTTCGGGGGAAAATCAAGAAGTAGGACCTAGCATTGATAATTATCTAATAGACCTGGGAGTGTGTACTACTAGGTTGAAGGTATACGTCACTGCTCTCAGGACGTATGACCTAATCATTGGAATGGATTGGTTAGAAGCTCATCGACCTTTGGTAGATTGTTTCTCAAAAAGGGTGCTTTGTGTCGACGATGAAGGAAGACCAGGAGAGATCCGCAGTGTGTGGATATGGGTGTCTCTATGCTTTATCTCAAATATGAAGGTTAAGCAATGCATGAGGAAAGGGTGTCGACTGTATGTAGTGTAAGTAGTGAATGGAAGGAAGGGACCCTCCTTGGATTAGTACTCGGTATTGTCAGAATTTAAGGATGTTTTTTTGAATGAGTTACCAGGGTTACCTCCTAAGAGGGAGCTTGATTTTACTATTGAGTTAAAACCTGGTGCAGAACCAATTTCCAAGACTACGTATCGGATGACAGCACCAAAACTTTGTGAATTGAAAATGCAGTTGAAAGAGTTACTGGACTTAGGGATAATAAGGCCCAGTGTCTCACCTTGGGGTGCACCAATAATTTTTGTGAAGAAGAAGGATGGTTCCTTACGACTGTGTATAGATGACAGGGACTTGAATCATTCTACAATGAAAAATATGTACCCAATTCCATGAATATATGACCTCTTCAATCAGATGAAAGGAGCAGTGGTATTCTCAAAAATTGATTTGCGATCAGGGTATCACCAGTTAAGGATTAAGGAAGGTGATATTCCTAAAACTGCCTTTCAAACTCGGTTTGGACATTACGAGTTCGTCATAGTACCTTTCAGATTGACCAATCCACTAGTAGTATTCATGAGCCTCATGAATGGAGTATTCTGGAAGTAGTTAGACCGTTTTGTACAAGTCTTTCTAGATGACATCCTCATCTATTCCAAGAACGAAAGAGAACATGAGGAACACTTGCGAGTGGTGTTGTCCTACCTTAGTGAGAAAAAATTGTATAGGAAGTTTTCGAAGTGTTCCTTCTTCCAGAAAGAAATCCACTATTTAGGTCATATCATTTCCGGTGAAGGAATATTTGTGGACCCAGAAAAGGTAAAGGCCATTATGGAATGGCCAGTGCCGAAAAATGCCCATGAGGTAAGAAGCTTCATGGGGCTAGTAGGGTATTATCAGAGATTTGTGGAGGGATTCTCTAAAATCGCGAAACCCATCACCACTTTGAAGTGAAAGGGGGTCATGTATGATTGGACAGGAGAATGTAATAGTCCATTCATCAAGCTTAAGAGATTACTAACTAGTGCACCAATTCTGCGAGTGCCAGATATGGAAAAGGACTTCACGGTCTGTACATATGCCTCGAAGCAAGGGTTGGGGTCCGTGCTAATGTAGGATGGAGGTGTGATATATTATGCATCAAGGAAGTTGAAGAAACATGAGGAAATTTACGCTACTCATGATTTAGAGTTGGCAGCTGTAATGCTAGCTCTGAAACTTTGGAGGCACTATCTTGTGGGGCGAAACTTTGAGCTCAAAACGGACCATCAAATTTTAAAACATCTCTTCACTCAAAGGGATCTGAATGCCAGGAAAAGGTGATGGAGTGAATTTATGAGTGAGTACGATTTTGGTATTTCATGGATCAAGGGAAAGGAAAATGTGGTTGCAGATGCCTTGAGTAGGAGACCACGTGTCTTCTCCTTGGTACCCTTAAAGGTCAATCTGAGGGAACGTGTGTTGACGCAACTTCGAGGAGATAGTTGGTATTTAAAGGTTACTTGAAACCTCTAGAGTGGGAGGAAATTAGATTCAAAGTATGAAGGATATAGTTTAGAAGCAGACTGACTGTTAAGATATCGAGGAAGGATGTACGTCCCCGAAGGTGGGGATATTCGAAGCATCATACTGAAGGAAACCCATAGAGAACTTTATTGTGCGCATCCGGGTGTGAAGAATATGTATGAAGACATGAGAAAGCTCTTCTTTTGGGTAGGCATGAATCACGATGTAGTCCATTTCGTCACCAATTGCCTAGAGTGTCAACAAGTGAAAGCCTAACACCACCACCTGGTAGGCCTTGTACAACCACATGATGTTCCTATGTCCAAGTGGGAAGTCATCTCTATGGATTTTGTTGTGGGGTTTCCGCTCACATCTCATAGACACAATGCCATTCTTGTGATAGTTGATAAGTTAACCAAGAGTGGTCATTTTATTTCGGTTAGATACACTTATGATGTCACTGATGTGGCACGTGTGTTTGTAAGTGAGGTCATCCATTTGCATGGGATACCTAAGAAGATCATTTCATATAGGGACTCTAGATTCACTTCTAGGTTTTGGACAAGTTTGTAGTCAGCGTTGGGGACTCAGTTGAAATTAAGAACAACTTATGATCCTGAAACAGATGGGAAAACTGAGAGAGGAAATCAAGTCATGGAAGACATTCTTAGGATGTATGTCATGGATAATCAAACCCATTGGGATAAGTACCTACCTTTGGTAGAGTTCTCCTACAATAACATTTTTTCATAGCTCCATCAGAGTGCCACCCTACGAAGCTCTGTATGGAAGGCCATGTAAAACGTCATTGAGTTGGAATAGATTAGAAGACTGAGTAATATTTGGGCCAGAATTAATTCAAGAGGTGGAGGAACAGGTGATTCAAATTAGGAAGAGACTAAAGGAAGCACAGGATATATAGAAAAGTTATGTGGATGCACACAGGACTGATCGAAGTTATAAAGTGGGAGATCAGTTTTTCATTCGTATCAGTCCTAATAAGAGTACCATACGGTTCGGGAAGGGGACAAAGTTGTCACTTCGATTGATAGGACCATTCAGAATCCAAGAGAAAATTGGACCCATTGCCTATCATCTTGTACTGCCACCCCACTTGCATAAAACTCATAATGTTTTTCATGTATTTGTTTTACGTCATTATGTTGCTGATGAATCACATAAACTAAATTGGAAGGAATTGCAGGTATTGGACTTGGGAACCCTCATGGTAGAACCGTTATGCATATTGGACCGTAGAGTCCAACAACTCAGGAACTGTCTGGTAGACCAAGTTAAGGTCTAGTGGGACAAGTTTAGTCTAGGATCTGCCACTTGGGAGGATTCCAAGATGTTACGATGAGATTATCCCTCACTTTTTGGACCACCTTGAGAATAGGTTTCTCGAAGGTTGGGTGTATGTAACACCACCTTTTGAATTAGACAGCCAAGATTACCTAAGGCCTAAACACCTTTATTTTCTATTCACAGTGAAACTATTAAGTGATACACTTGAACTTTTAAGACATGTGAATCTTTATGAATGTTTAAATGTATTTGAATAATGATGGATATGATGCGATACATTGTGAGAATGTAAATTTTATGAATGATTAAATGCTATTTGAATGATGTTGGATATGATGCGATCTACTATGTGAATGAAAATTCTATGAATGTTTAATTGTTATTGATGATGCTGGATATGATGCGATATATTGGGTGAATGAGAATCCTATGAAGGTTTAAATGTTATTTGAATGATGTTGGATATGATGCAATCTATTATGTAAATGATAATTCTATGAATGGGTAACTTTAATTGAATTATGGGATATTATGAGATCTATTTCTAACTTGAAAACTTTGATGTTAAAGTTGTTGGTATGGGGATACCAAATTGAGATTTTAGTTGTATGTAATTACATGATAATAATGCATAGATGTGTATGAGTTTGTGTTATAGACTAATCTATAGTTCATTAGGCTATGAAATAGCCAAAGGATAATGATAATGAAAGTGGATGTTGTGACCACTCACCGAGAAACAATATGGTATGAATCTTTGTATGTGAAATTATATTGGTTTGGATGCATTTCTATGATATGTGGACCAGTGTAGGATTTCAGGTGGTGAGACTGCCCAAAACTGAATAAACGATGACAAAAATCCTAGCAACACGGTGCCACTGTATATTCCATTGTAGGGTGTGGACCCTAGTCATGTTAGGAGGGGTGGAGGCATTTCCCACCATGTATCCTCCAAAACCTGAAGTCATGGGAGGACTGTGTTAGCTCACGCTCCCCTAGACATGTGATGATGATTGTCAGTTGCCTGCTGGGGAAGATTAATCATAATAGTGTCACTTCCGCTTACGGGTTCTATTTGGAGTTAGGACAATATAGTTGATGCTCCAAGATAGTCTAGTAGAGGAAGGATAGGAATGAAGATGGAAGTAAGTTAGGGATGACGGATGAGTAGAAATAGTTGAGAGTGTATGGAGATTTGTCTTATGGTGGAATTTATTGTTTTTCCTTTTGAAAAGAAAATGGGTATATATGAATATTCATAATTATGTAACTAAACTACAATTGTCTAAATAACATTGTTGAGCTAGATAATTGTAATTAAAGGATTTCGCAAACATTTGATTGGTTTATTGTCTTTTATAAAATAAATAGTCTTTTTGAATGGATTGGATGCATATGGAAATTAATATAGAGATGATAGTTATTGTTATTAGTACATGCACGAGACTTGTATGTACTAGCTACACATGCATTTCTTGCACATGAACACTAGTATGTATGAGTTTTCTTGGCTTACTTACTAATAATGTCAGTTATTTGTTATAAATGTGTGAACCATGTTTCTTTTCCCTTGTATCATAAAATACTTTAACCTCAGGACGAAGTTTCCTGAAGGGTGGGTGTATGTAACAATCCTAGTTAAATAACTAATTGTCAAAGTTAAATAATTGTTAAAGGTTTATTAAGTTTAATTAATTGTCCTAATGTATATTAGTTAATTAATGATTATCTATTAATAATATTAATTAATTATTTATTATGTAGTGTATATTAATTAATTGATTAATTAATTAATTAACTCATTAAATGTTTGGGTAACAAATTTAAGCTTAATAAATTTTATTTTATTAAAAGAAAACTTAACGTATTGAAGGAGGGTTGGCATTGAATGGAGGGATGAGGTGGTTAGCATTGAATGGAGAGGCGGTGACTGGACGGGGGTATATGAGGGGACAAAGACATTCGAGAGAGGGACTTTGATTTTGGGGGCAGGGAGAATTTTTGGAGATGAGGAGATTGTATTGGAGCATTTTTCCAAGGGAGGGATTGAAAAACTATATTTTCTGGTTTTAGGCTTGAGGAAGTTGTTGGACTGTTACAGGGGAGCATTGGTTGCTGGGAGTTTTGGGCTCGAGGGCCAGGAATCCTTACAGAATCCTGGAGCTAGGGAGCCGGATAGGCTCTGTTCCTAGCTGGTTAGGAGGAAAGATTCAATTTTGGATAGGGTTTGGGTAGAGCAGCTTGATCAGAGTTTGGACAGAGCAATGAGGATAGATGGAGTTGGGGAAACAAAATCACTGAAAGGTATTTATGTTCATTATTATGGAATGTCATTATCGTTATGATGGTTCACTATTTTACTAAGCTATGTATGTTTTTTTTATATATGATTTTTATATCATGTTCCTCATTTATAATTTGTTGAGCCATGAATTGTTAGTTTGTTAGTTTGTTGAATATAAAACCGTAAATAATTTATCAAAATCAATGTTATGATTAAATTTAATTAATTTTAGGTTCTTTTAGAGAGGACACTACAATTGTAGTCTAACATACATCAAGAGAGTATACATAATCAATCACATAAAAGACAGTAAACACGGTAGTTAACATGGTTCACCCAACTTTGGGCTAGGTCCAAAATGACTGGATTCTTTATTATTCTTTTAGTAATTGTCTTAGGATTGCACACTACTCTTACAAAGATACATCATGTTATATTTTCCTTCACCTATCCTAGCCACTCTACAGTGAAAGCCTCTCTCCTTATGCAACATCTCCCTAACATTCAGACATAGAATTAATAGTAACTATGGCTAAAAGAATATCATTCTCTTCTCGAACATAACCAGAGTACCCCTCTTTCCCCAACCCATTACATATTTATAAATGAATTCTAGGGCTTAAAACCCTACTTTTCGCATCCCACAACCATATTACAATTCCTGACAACTCAAGTTTACTTACTTTTCTGAGTGCTTCTCCTACTTTATGCCTGCATGTTGATTTTTCCTTCTCAACATCTGGTCTTCCTACTTTTACACACATTTATTATTTTAGTTTGCCAAATTGTTATCCTTCCTTTTCACCCTCTTTCTTCTCTTGCTTTATTCCCTGCTTTTTTCTTCTTCTTTATTTCTCCTCTTTATTCTTCTACTTTATTCCTCTTCTTTATTCTTCTTATTGCGCACTGTACTCCTGAATGTGCCTCAAATCTACACTCTTGCGCCATCCTTGTCTTTCTTCTTCTTCTTCTTCTTCTGCACACATCTTCCATACTTCGGATTTTCATGAATATTATTTCCAAAATGCATGTCCAATAGTGGGCATTAAGTGTTGAGTGCTTTAGAATCACCAAATCAATTAGAGTCATTGAATGATAGGCACATGGATCATCGGATCTAGGATAAGCCCAACTAAAGGATCATTGTCAAAACTTACGGTTGGGTCTTTGTGACCCATGGAAATAAAAACCCAATGATGATGACTAGAGGTTTTGTGGGATCGGAACCAGGATTCGATGAACTGTGTGGTAAGCACCATGCCAGAGCCACAACTATGCCACATTGATTGACACTTAGGATATGAATCCATGTGGCTGCCATGTCGTAATGAGGTGGCACTATCCAATGAGGCTCGAGAACTTTGTAAATCCATAACTTTTGATCCAGAGCTCGGTTTTGAGCATGATGATAGTCATTGGAAATCTATTAATGAGTAGAAGATAATGGTGACCTCAAGAAGAGGTATTGATATGAATAAGAAAAAACAAAACTTTAATACCCCATCCTTTAAAAGGGTACTTAGGGGGTTGGGTGTGTTATAGAGTGGTATCAGAGAAGATTTCAAACACTCGGCTTGTATTTTCCTTAAATCAGTCATGGGATTGGTATATCAAGATTAAGATGAGCATGTTGAAAGGTGTTTCTAACTTTAAAGGGTTGTTTATTATCTGCACAAATTCCTTAAGGAGGAGGATTGCAGATTGATACTGTACCTTGGAAATTCTTATTGAATTTCAACAGAGGAATTATATTGTCATTTTGTCAAATTGATAACTACTCTTACATCAGTAGGAATATGTTGATAAAAATTTATGGTAAGACCTGAATGTGAATCGTAGAGGTGGAAAAAATTATGTTTTGAAGTTTCATGATCCCAGACGAGGGACATGTGATGAGTTGTTTTGTTAACTGTAATATTTTCTATCTGCTAGAGTAGGAAGAGTCTATTGCAATTAATATGGTTGATTATATAATGGTTAAGAACCTTATGGAAAATTCCTTGTGCTTAAAGGAATTTGGTATGGATTGATAGAATCGTTAGAAGTAATAATTACTTCTTTAATAAAAAGATTAAACCTTGTATACAAAATACCTCATGATCACGGGACTAATACAAAAATGTATAAGGTCAGTATATTTGACCTGTAATGAATGAAACTTGTTACTGAAATAACCCAACTAAGAAAATAAAAAGGATTTCTTTGGACTGTTGATGGTCCTCATAAAAGAGGTGAAAAGGATTGATTTTATGAGCCAGTTTATGAGCTCGTGGTCGTACTAAAGAGAGTGTATATACATGTTGACCTAAAATATTTCCTATGCAAGTGAATGCAAAGGTAAATAGATGGAATACATCTACACTGTAGGCATAGGTAAAATGCTTGGTGCATGACAATATGCAGGAATGCACATGGTACAGATTGATATTGCATATAACATGCATATTGACTTGTTATAGTATGTTATTAGATATAAAAAATGGTGTTAGATTACATGGCTAATGATGATATGATAATAGCAACCTAAGTAAAAGATTTATGACAATGTTTGCATATAACCATATGAGGTAAAAGTTGTAATAAACCAATGAAGGATTTGATCCAGTTTATGGTAGGGAAATGCTTGGGCGTTTTCATAAGACCGATGGGTTAGATTAACAACCCGATGTGGATGATAGCCATGAGGGTATGGATGTGCATGCTCAAGAAGAAGATAGAGGGGATATTAAGAAAAAAATCCATTGATAAATGTCGATTGAACAAGGATGGAACGAGGAACACGGAAAGATTGAATTGCTAACTTGTTTCCTTGGGTAATGCTGAGATTACCTAGTTTGTATTTCTGAATTTGAATTCTTTTGTAGTAGAAGGGAAAGAGTGAATTATTGTTGGGTGTTTCCATGTGAATGAATGAAATATCTCAATATAGGGGGCATCATAGTGTTGAGTGATACTATGATACTTGTCATGAGAATCACTGTAAGATATCTCAAAGAAGTATTTGGAGGTTTGAAATGTCCATGCATGTGAATGACATGGAAAAAGGTGCAAGTAGTGAACTTGCATGATGGATATTTATCTATGTTTGTATATGCTTGAGTGCATGGATTGAATGCATTATAAGGTTTCCCGATGTGAAAGATGATATTAAGACCAAATAAATGTGAATAAATAATGTGAAAAGTGAAATGGATGCACATGCATGATGTGTGTGTGTGTGTGTGTGTGTGTGTGTGTGTGTGTGTGTGTGTGTGCTAAAAATACATGGTAATACTTCTTGACTAAGTGAAATGTGAGGCAATATTTTTACTTTCCTGGATTGGATAATACCATGGATGCATGGATGACCCTATGTAGAAGGGTATGAATTGTTCAGTTTAAATAATAGCTTGAGGAGGTATTCCACTCCTCAAAGAAAGAGGTAATATGAAATGTTGAAAGGAAAAGGAGAAAGACTGTTTTGTTGATTTAGATAGAAGGAAAGGAGAGAATTCCTTTGAGAATATCATGAACAAATCATGAGTTATAAAAAGAAAAATAAAACAAACATGCATATGAAATTGTAGAGTGTGTTGGTGGTGGACGCACACAACATGATAAGGCATGCGATTAAATGCATGAAATCATAGCTTGGAAGCAAGTTGTTAACATAAGGATGCCTATTTGAATGTAAATATGAAATTCTTAATAAGAATGCATGCTTATATTGCTTATGGAATATTGGGTAAATCCTTGGAATAATGAAGTTGAGGGTGACTCTAGGTTGAGTTAATTTCATATAGTGATGAATATGTAACAAGGAAAGTTTCATTTTGAAGAAGTTCCATGAGAGGGAATTGTGTACAGAATTTTGTCATGAGAAAAAAGCTATAACCTTAATAATTGCTAAAGGTTGGGTAGTGGGTTGCAAGGATTGTCTATATAAGAATCCTAGATTAGATTCTAAAATATAATGCATGCATAGGGGATATGCAAATGAATGTTGACCATTTTGATTTCTAATATTAATCTACAGAATGCACAGGTTCATAATTCATTGTGAACTAAAGGCTTGTTGTTGTAGCATTTTGAATTACCATATAAGGTCAAGATGAAACTTGGCCGAAAGTATTCAAGGAATAGAGAAGGACAATTCCCAAAAGGATAGATTACAACAAAAAATAAGGAGGAAAGGAGGAGGAACACTTTTCTTATTTTTAAAACTCTAATTTTCTTAACAAAGTTGTAAGCCTTAAAAGAACAGTTGTGAAAACAAGTACTACTGGTAAAGATAAAATAAAGAAATAAGTATTTTTAAATGAACATGCTTGGTTGATCCATGTTAAGTAAAGGCAGTGAGGCCTTGGAATAAGTCAACTAAACTGAAAGTCCTGGGATGTGTAGAAGGAGCTGGGAAAAGGGAAGAGTTCCTTGACTCCTTTCTTGTTGTTTGGGTTGTTTCTTTGGAATCAGAAACTAATATATTGATGCATGTAATTATTTTTGCATGAGAATGCTCATAGCTACATGATTATAAAGACAACTAAAATATTCCATGTTTTCACTCAGAAAAATATTGAGGTAATGTAATGGAGTGTATATAGATATGCTAGGACATATCTATTTTTTTTAATTGATTTAAATAATATGGAACTTGCATTTTTTTTTACATGAAAACTAATATAACTGTGATTGTGATGACTCTTGTTATGTCTAGGAAAGGATTGGAGTTGTTAGGGAAGGACATCTGCCAATGGTGAACAACCTCAGGAAGAGGTAAACACAAGAAGTTTGTTGTTGAAATATTGATGAAGGGACTTTGAGATTTCCCATGAAGCACCACTAATGAGGTAATATAAGAGAGGATGTTGGCATCCATAACATGTATAAATATGTTTTCATACTAGTGTGGCATATGGCATGAAACGATTCGGTAAGAATTCCTTCTAAGATATTTTATTATCTTAGTGATATGCATTTGATTTTGAGTGGCTTTGGTATGTCAATGATACCCAAGTAGGGTATGATTAGGGAAATAAGAGCCTGGAGGATAGAGGGATGAGCCTCTAGTATCCAAGGATGATTGAGATCCTTACAAGAAAGTTCATAAACAAAGTATCATGAATACTTTGACCAATTGAGAATGATTGGGAACAATACTGCTCATGAAAATCACGTTGACTGAATGCATTAAGGAAATGAGAGGGAAGGTAATGGATTGCCCATTATGGAAGAAGGATATTCCAATATTATACTAGATTTAAAGAATGGTAAATAGCATAATTGGGTCGCCATAAATGTTGGCACCCTGGACACCAATGAAGAAAGAATGCTTGAATGCATTCATGGGAAACTTTTAGTTTCATGTATGTTGATTTGAGGCTATTATTAGCTCAGAGAAGGACGAACAATCCTATTGTAATAATGAATATGGATAGGGAATCCATGTTAGAGAGGTTGGTTGAGTTTCAACACACAATGGAAAGAGTGCCTAACATGAAAAATAGTAATCTAAAATCAGTGCAAGGGTGCATGGTATGTGAATGTGGCCATGGATATTGGCACATTGGATTAAATTCACTTAATATTGAACTGCATTTGCAAAATTTTGGTATGATTAAATGATGCATGTGTAAGGAATGATATTTCCTTTTGTGTTATATAATTGAATAGATGAATGTGAGGAAATTGTTAATATGCACAATTCTAAAATTTGTTTTGAAATAACTACAAGTGTGCAATAAAAATATAATTTTCATGAGAACTAAAAATCTGTTTGGTTGATTGAAGTTGAAATTGTAGGAATAAGGGTATTGGATATGGAAGTGTTGTAACTCCATAAGGAATACCAATTCTTGATGATTATAAAATATCCAAACTACCACGAGAAATAAATATCAAGATTGCATAATCAGGTTCCTGTATGGAATAGATCGAAAATGGAATTGTGATTTACAAAATTATATGGGAAAAATATTTGAAAATAAGTTTGATTGAAAACTAATGAAATAATATCATGAATTTTTGTATGCATGTGATACAAGTGATATGAAAAGGATATGTCAGGGGAGGATAGATGTTGGTTGTCAAATCCAGAAAGCATGGAAAATGGCTACTTTAGTGACATGAGGACTTTGTGATAAGCCATGATCTCCATATGAATTTTGTGTTGTGGTAACACAGGTTGAAGGGACACTTTCGATAAAGCAAGCCATAGGGACACCTCAGAAAAGAAATATTGGGGGATTCTTCAACTGTAAGACTCAATGAAGTCTTTGAAAGTCTTCTTCTGTGAGAAATCCTTGGTAGGCAAGATGGATCACCTAAGGGAATTTATAGAAGATAAGGGTATGCCTGAGCATGAGCCTAAAAGGTGAGTGAATGCAAGGAAGGGGATACTTCAATGGCTCATGTGAAAGAACTTAGTGGAGTCTTTAAAATATTTTCATTTGTTGACTAGGATCATACACACAATGAGTATGTCAAGGAAAATAGTGAGCCAATTTAATGAGATATCCATATGGATGTAGATCCATGAACTGCATAGATAAGTATTGTGTTGATTTGTGAATATTTACTCTTGAGCTTGAACAAAAATAAAATATTTTGCATGAAATTGGACTTAATATGCTTGTTGTTTGAAATTATTGTAGGCATATGCTAAATGCAAAGAGTCTAGGAAAGGACCAAATCAAGAAGAATAGAACATTGTTGAAGTAGTGGAAAGTTAATGACATGGAAGGTGTTGTTGAAAAGAACATCGAGGAAGATGTTCCTTTATGCGGGAGGGGATTATAACACCCTTTTTTCCTTCGGCTTGTAATTAATCATAATTAGCAATTTCCATGCCATGGCATGCAAATATTGTAAAAATATTATTTTTTAATTGTAACTGCCAACAACTGACTATGGCGGTGAAGCCTCAAAGTAGTGGCCATGATACTACTAAGGGAAGGAATGGGAAATCTATAAAGGCGGTTCATTATGTCAAGATGACCCAAAATTCCTTGCTGAGATATTTTGGAATA
The DNA here is from genome assembly GCA_000966675.3 of Picea glauca. Classification (NCBI taxonomy): domain Eukaryota; kingdom Viridiplantae; phylum Streptophyta; class Pinopsida; order Pinales; family Pinaceae; genus Picea; species Picea glauca. The sequence continues at coordinate 162,867 of JZKD02S1173416.1, read as the reverse complement.
TTCATACTTATCCTTAGCCCTAATGACAAGGAAAGTTGGTTAATGAGGGAGAATTGGTGGTTGAGAAACCAACCACCCTCAATGAATGAAGATATGGAAAATTTCACTAGGACAAAAGAGGTTTCCAACCAAAGGTACAAGAGAGTACCAATTTTGTTGTCCACTTGCACCCACGAGTTCCCTTTTGACATAAAAAAATAGAAGGATAGGTCGAGAGACTTCCAAGAGAATGCATGCAGGAAAAGTAATGAGAAAATGGTAAGAAGGGATGAAATATGTAAAAAAAAAACACAGTAACAGAAGGATCTTGAGCTTGGAATCTTGGATATGAAAACCTAGAAAAAAATCAAAGAGAATAGAGCTAGGTGGGTGTAAGGAAAATATCTACCATGAGTAGAGTGAGGGAGAGTTCCATTCAAATCTTATTGAGAGCCTGCGAGAGATTCCCTTGTGGTATCATGGCCTGGAATGCGGGTTGTTATCAGAAAATAAGGTAAGTGCGGACACAAACATATCTCCCTAGTTTCACCCCGAAACTAGAACAAAAAAAGAAAGAATATAAATATTTCCCTAAGTTTTAATTATCAAGCATACTAAGTAACAATAGATAAATGACATACCTTTTAAATGTCATTTTTCCTCTCTAGTGTCATCCTCACTCCATTCCAAGTCTTATGGGATGATGAACCTGTAAAAAGACACAAGCCAATGAAGTGAAAGCAACAACGTATACTCAACAAAACCTATGTATGTGATCAAGGAGTCATACAATAAAATAAGACCAATTTTATGGGAAAGAAATATATCACTGTATTGAAGATATGAAAAAGAGAATACAACCAATGCCTTGATGTTTTACGGTCCCTTCCAACAGTTCCTTGGTTCCCACACACTTCTTTCTCCACGGATTCTGAGACTAAAAATCTATCTTGACAAAGAAAATCCCAAAGCTATAAAAATTACTCAATATCACACCAAAATCTAGCCAACTCAATCCAACCTAATTTCCCAAGCTCCAAAAACAACTAACTTTCCCCATGAGAACTCCTTTCATTTTATGGGATGAAAAGGATAGGGTGAGGAAGTGAGGATCATCCCAAGAGATTAGGAATTTGACTCAAATCCAAACCGATCGAATGCCACCTCACCCTCGAAGCTTATATTCTAGAACTTTCGAGAAATTCAAACTGAGAATGGAACTAAGAAAATTGTGATGACGTCGCAGGTCACTATGGTGCAACCTACGAAGATAATATATATTCACACCCTTAACGCTAAGAAAGGTGTGACAATCCCTTTTTATAAGGTTTTTGATAAAGTAAAAGAACATATTTACCTTTCTGGGAAAATTCATCTTCATCCCCCTTTAGGGATTGAGGAAATTGATCCTTCTAAAGACAAAGGATAGGTTTACATCATTAACAATCATATGGGTGATGAAAATAATGTTTAACAAAGAGCCCCCAAAAGTATGAAGTTAGAACAAAGTGATAACTGAAATACTTTGTCGAGTGTGTGTAGGGAACACGGAACATGTCGGTTGGAAACCTACTAACAAACAAGGAAATACAGTACAATAATATATCATCACTGAGGTAGGCATTCCCATACTCAGAATAAAAATGACTCAAAGCATAAATATCGACATGTCAGTTAAGGAAGGTCATGGACACCAAACATACACTGTGGATACATGTCAATATGACTCAAATTTGAACATAGCCACCAAAAATACACTGTGGATCTATGTGTTAAAGACTCAAATTTGAACATAGCCATGAGACATACAATGTGGATATATGAAATGGCACAATATGAATATACTCCAATGCAACCTGAATCTATCAGAAAATATTCAGGGTCTTCATCTTCACCACTCTATAGTACAAATCTAACCATGCGAATACATGTGTTCAAGTCGAACATGGTAGAAACCACTTGATTACCAGTCATTAGTGTATATTGTTCACAAGTATGAGGGAAATCACCATTAATGTCAATGAATCCCAAGGTACACTATTACAATCCAACGGGTGTGAATTTATGGGATGAGGTTGAACACTCGCCGGAATCTCCTGATGAGGGGTCAATAATGAAAACCCACTGTCAAAAGCAAGGAAACCTGTCATTGAGGCATGACAATGACAAGGTACCAGTTAGGTTCTAAGTCTAATTTCTAGATAATGAGTTGGAGTCGACATGAAAAGAATCGTCACAGGAGGGACTTAATGTATCCCCCATCAATGACATGAAACAGGTAAAATGATTTGAAGTAGATCATAGTAAGATGTGATTCAAGTTTGACTCAGGGATGGCCAATGCAATAGATGGCTTAAGGACTGCAAAAATGGCCGACACAATAGAAGGCTTTTCGGGTTGAACTTCTCTTTGAACATATTGATGACACAAAAAATGTCTTGGAAACACTGACTCAATAATAGGGATCACATACCAAATTGTAATCTTATAAAGGAGTATGATTAAGAGACAAGCAATTTTTCCAACCTAGGCACAAAGCAAGTGAAAGGGGTTCATGTTCAAAAGAGACTATTCCATAGAATACATGTTTATATACATGTTTATATTTGTACACAAGATTGAGGAGGATAACATATGCTTGAACTATAAGTTCATCCTTTGGATGAGTCCTTCTGAGTATATTTAACGAACCCTAAGAAGGAGTGGTTCAATCCCATATGGGATTTTCGATGTTTGTTTTATGAGTCCAAAGAAAGTAAACTCAAGGCTTTTTCATGTTTAGAGAGTTTGAAAAACACTTAAAGAAAACTCCAAAATGTCCTTTTTCCTAAAATAGTCTGATGAGACTGAAAAAGAGATAATCTACTGCTCAAAATATGTTTTCTTCAAATACTTTAACGAGCGTTAAAAGAACAAGGTTGCTCAGAAATATTTTCATGTTTAGAGAGTCTAAAAAGAGCTTAAAGGGAACTCCAGGGGTTTCCTTTTTCGTATAACCTTTTTGAGTCCGAAAAAGTGATAAACATTTACTTGGTTACATTCTCAGGTATTTACGAGCATGAGGAAAGAGCTAAGACTAAGCTTGGGATTGTTTTCATTTTTACACAAGCTTAAAACAAAACAAAACTATGCTTTGGATAGATTTTATTTTTACACAAGCTTAAAACTAGCCAAAACTATGCTTGGACCTGGTTTCATTTTTACACAAGATTGAACCAGAGGAAACTATACGTGAGGTAGGTGGTTTCATTTTTATACAAGTTTAAACTAGAGAAAATTATGCTTGAGGCTTCCCAACACATAATCCAGGGATGGTTGGTACTTCGCCCCCAACTTAAGAAGTTGTTATAATCCTAAATTGCACCATATATGCATACATGGAATCGGGCCCTCTTACTTTCTATTTTTGCCAAGCCATCACTGAGCAACTCTTCTTAAAAACCAAGTTTTTGAATATGTACGTGCCCTACACCACTACTTACTATGTACACACACTTTCTGCACCACTACAGCTTGCATACGTACGCTAGTTTCACCATTACAACCTGCATATACCCACAAAAGTTGCAAGGAATTCATTGAGATTAAGGGATATTGGGTAGTTTTCCAACTGTCCCACCGCCTATAACCCATCACCCAACTGAATAACCATAATTTTGTCATATAAAAGGAGTTTTTGGGGTCTCATTCCGAAGCCAAGCATCAGAAAAGTGAAACTCTGCCTGTTTCACATCCCCTCCTTGCCCCAAATAATTGTAGCCACCTTGTGAAATTTGCATCAGAATTTCCCATTCTTGCGTTTTTCCTCCATTGCTCCATTGTAAGCCTATGCCATTTCCCTAGAATAAGTGTGAGAGGAGAAACATATGTGGAAGCGCATTTGGAGCTTGGTGAAAAGGATCCCGGACCAGGTTCATGGAGCAGTCGTTGACCTTTGTTGTAAGTAAACATTGTGATATCAATAAAAGGAATACTTTTTTCTGTCCCAAAATATGATGTGTTCAATATTTGTATTCGATTTATGTCTTATACTATCATATAAACCATGATTTATATATGAGATGCATGTTTGCAGTTCCATGTTTATTTGTTTTTGAATGCAGGCCAACCTTAGGAGGAGGCTTGTAGTCAGTGGAGCTATCAAACGCGAGAGGATCGACACCAGACACAGAGTAAAAACATAAAGTTACCTGGTCTTTTCACATTGTATTTCATGTATGAAGGTGGGGTATATTCGGGATAGTGATAAAAGTAGGATACTTTTAGATGGTTAGATATGCCTACATGTTGAACCCTAGTGTATTCCATAGGGGGGTTTTCCCGCTATAGCAAAAATGGAGACCATACTGGGGAAGCCTCTAGGGTTTTAGGGGATTTTATGGGTGTTTGATTGGTTTTTACCTTTTTTGAGTTTCTTTCTTAATCTGTTGAGTCTTTAAGGGATTTTGGTCATCTGTTGGTCCCATACCAGGTCTCCCTGCCCTGTTAGTCTACCTGTTTATCTTCTTTTTTTTTAGGATTTACAGAGGTGTATGTGGCCTGCAGTGGGTTTGCATGCGTACATACCCACCATGCATTTAGAAAACCCACATACATACGTAGGTTGTTTAAGCACCAATAGTGTGCCTGTGTCAAGAAATTTTTTCCTTAAGAAGGGGAAGTCAACCTCTTCCTTGATTGAAGTCTAACTTCTCATGGTTTCTTGATTAAGTATAGTGTCTCTGTTTTTACAATCGAAGCCTGGGTTTGATGTCAATTTGGTTATCTTTTTAAAGATTTCTTGTGTTTAGTTCTAAAGGGTTTTGGGAAAATCTTCGAGTCTTTTTTATCAACCTGTTAGGTGTCTTTAGGGACTCCCTACGATCCGTAGTGGGATAGAGGTCAATTCTCAGTCTTGTCTAGTTTATTTTAACTTTTTAACCTTATACTTGATTTAAAGGAAAAGAAAAAGAATTTATTTCAAGTTTCTTGTTTAAAGCATAAACAAAAAAGAATAGAAAAAGTTTTCATTTCTTAGTTTGGTAAGTAGTTGGGTTAGTTATTTTTCTTGTTAGGAGAAAGAGTTATTTTCTTAAGTTCTTTACTTAATTCTTAGAACATTAAGTAGCTCGTAGTCAAGTGAATTTTTTTTTTAGGTTTTCCTTTAAAATATCTTAGAAAAAATAGTTATGAAAAGTTGGTTAAAGAGTTAGTTACATATCTTTATTTGTAAAAAAAAAGAAGTTATTTTTCTTTCAGTTTTGTTTGCTTCTCCTTCTTCGTCTCTCAAAAAACACCACTAGTTTCATTGTCGTCTCCCGACTTAAAACAAGCCATATAAAATTAACGCTAATTTAAAATCAACTAGACTTTATGTTTGTAGGGTCAATCAACTAGTCTAGGCTAGAATCTTGAATTAGGTTGGAGAGGAAACTCTTCAAGGTTTACAGAAAAACATTGGATTCAGTGCTAGGGAGTGTAAAAAGTCTAGTAAATGTGAAAGCTATCTAGGACCCACCTCTAAAATAGGGGCTAAGCACGAGGTCGTGTGCAGAAAGGTAGTAGAGATAACCCCTTAAAAGCCTAACCAAGCATAGCGGGGAACACATATTGAGGACTTGTCATTGGATACTGTTGGTTGCATTTTCCACAGAGCTTCACGGATCTCGAATCCATTTGTGTTCCCCGGTTGTCTTTTAGACCACTTTCTTATGATACCCTCGATAGGTTTCAGGCTTAGTTACCTTGCTCATTGTAGTCCACCCGACTATTGACTGTACCCTCCTAGTGACTGTTCGCGAACTTTCAACCTAGTTGCCTTTATTTTAGGGACTTACACAGGTGAATGCGGGGGTATACTATGGTACCTAGGGTAGACGTTCAACCACGCTTTGCATAGTATACCCGGAGGGTGCTTCCATGTTCTAGTTTCACTTACACCGATAATTTTCTCTAGTATTGGCTGGCGTAACTATTCTTCCAACTAGTTAGTGGTTTGCTTGCCTTGTCTCATAGGAAATTTTCTAGGGTGTGCTCATTAGAAAAAGCCTTACTGTGTCATTGATATTATCACATAGTGTAATATCAAGAGATCCATTGGTCGCAAAGGCTTCAAGTCCTACCACCGGTTAATTTGGATCCGCCATCGCCACCATTACGACAAAGACTTGACCAACAAGGGACATTCAAGGTGACCGGGTTGCAGGAAACTGTGATAGAGCCAACAACGAGAGGAGAACAATCGTATCCAGAGGAACCGACCATTTATGACCTTGGAGAGAAATCTATTGGTTTGTATAACCCTCCGATCATTGACTTGTAGGCACCACTTTTGATAAAGCTTTCCCCTCCAAGGGTAACACATCAAGAGCATCAGATAGTCTTGAAAGCATCGATGGAAGAAAATGTTTCTACTTCATCAAGGAGTCCTCACACTCCCTCTATGGCTACCACCACTGGGGGAATTTTGCCTCCCAACCCACCTTCATCAGTCCATACCACTATGTTCTCTACCACCTCTCCTTCGGGCAGTGGTTTGACTACGTCTATGGTGACGATCACTGCATCATTCACACAGAGTGCGACAGGTCCTCCTTTTTCATACGGGATGCCTAGGTTTGATATGAACTCTATCCTCACCTACTCCACTCTACAGACCATGGGTCTGAGGGTAGGGAGCTCAAATTCTCCTCTGAAAGGGTCCATTGGAGGGAACCTCAGCCCCCTATAACACTTTCCCTTACAAAGGAGGTCATATACCTCCTTCATCCCCCTCGCTAGGCGATGCTCCCCAATAGTCCGTCCGGATGAACATGAACTAAATCTTGTTCGGAGCAGGTAGTCAAGGACCTTCTTCCTACACCACGCTGGTGGGTTCAATATCATTCTCTTTGTTCAACGCATTTGGAAACAACACTTTCTCATCAACTATTGTCTTAGCCAGGGGAAAACCTAGTTTTGGACCACAAAATCTTTTGCAGGGTACTATTCCTACACAGGGGGAAAACACAGGAGTCGCTTCTCACAAGGACTCTGGAATCCATGGCAGGGATCAATTCCCTTGTCAGGGATGTCATTCAGGGGAAACCCCTTCCATGGTCAATGGAACCCTGGGCAAGGCTCAATACCTATGCCTATCGGATCGACAGGGGAAACCCTTTCCAGAATCTTTGGAACACAATGCGGGGAGAAATCCCCACCTATCCCTCAATGTACAACTACAGGAATCATCCGATGAGTTCCCAACAAACGCAGTATCTATTCGCTAGCCAAGGCAATGGTATTTACTATAACCTTGGTCAATAGCCTAACTTTTCCTGGAAACCTAGTGCCAGCCAAATTCCAGGCTCCTTTCCTCCTATACATAGTCAACAACCCAAACTATCATTTCTGGCGACGATACATTTTCTAGGCTTGTCAAGGTTGTTAAACGACCCAATCTATCACGATCCGCATTGGGATCCCATGTTGATGATGTTTCCATCATACATTCTGAAGTTCATAGGTAAGATTAATGAAGATCCAGGCAATCACATGACCACGTTTCACCTATGGTGCTTGTTGAACTCTCTGCGAGACAACTCTGTTCAGTTGCATCTATTTCAATGCACTCTTATCGAGAGTGTCGTGAAATGGTACATCGAGCTTGACCGCTCAAGAGAGTCTTTCTTTAGCGAATTAACAATGGTTTTTATCAACCATTTCCAGCTACCTGTGAGATATGAGGCTGACACTAAATTGTTGACCAACTTCTAGCAGACGAAGGCCGATCATATCTTGGATCACATCCAAAAATGGTGGCATCGGAAGAGTTTGATAAAATTACCAGTCCCACCAACTTTCCTGCTGGAGTGGTTCCTTAAGTCTTTGGTACCTCAATTATCCAAGGATGTTGCAACATCATGAGTGTTTTTTGAGGAAGAGGTGATAATGAGAACCCAACATCTTGAACTGATATACTCTCAGTCTGGTTTACTTTACAAGGTTCTTCCAAATGCCCCACGATCTATCCTTGAAAAGAAAAGACACAAATATGGACCACATGTTGATGGAATATTTGGTTCAGCACAAGCAAATCCCACTAATCAACTGTCGAATCAATTACAACAATTGTCGATACAACAGAAAAAGGCTAGACAAACCTCTAGTTTAGTTTCTCCCCCTACTCAAACGTTGGATGTACACAATGTGTAGTCGACAAACTCGAAGGACAACCAACATCCTAATGGAAAGGAAAAACAATGAAACAAGAAGGGAAAGGGGGATAAGAAACCCACCAATAATGTTGGTGGGGGAGACACAGAGAAAATAAAGCCAAAGTATCCATGTAATCTTTGCAAAAAATACCATCCAACTCACCTGTTCCCTCTGCTTGTGGAGGCCCAAACGTTATTGGTGTAGCAATAGGCTACTATGTTAACGAACCCATGACCACATGGGAAAAATTTGACTCAAGCCTCTACGAGCATGGATGGGGGCAGTTAGGGACCTCCTCCATCTTCTAGTAATCCATTGATCGCGAATGTTTATATGTTGAAATGTGATGCTCACATAGAAGCTAGGGGGCACAATTACAGAATGCTAGACACTGCTGAAAAGGGTAAGGAAGTCGTAAACCCATATATTCCTCTCCATATTGAGAAGATGATGGGAGAAACAATGAAACACATCCTGAAAGGGGCATTCAAGAAAGCTTCACATAATCTGAACGCGAGGGTCGCCCATAATTACTCTGTTGTGGAGGATTTGTCACAAACCACTTGCACGATGTCTGCTTTAGAGGTCCTCCATAGCTGCCCTTTGTAGAGAATGGCCATGTTAGCTTCCTTAGGATCTGCTGAGACCTGTAATCCAAGAATGATCATGATTGATACGACCAACTTGAAACCTCATCTCCCATACCACGTTGTGTTTCAGATAGTAGTGGCTCACCCCACAAAATCTTTTACTTGAAATATTTTCTGCATGGTGGTTGATGAGGGTGCCTCGACATGCGTGATGTCGTTGGCGTGTTGGAAGTCCATTGTCCAACCTTTTTTGTCTCCATCACCTACTCTAATTACTTCTTTTGATGGTCATTCTTTCAAACCACATGGAATCATCCCTTCTTTCCCCATATAGTTGGGAGGGAATACCATGTGCATCGAAGTTGAAGTGGTCGATGTGCCTCTTGACTACAACCTCCTGTTAGGAAGGAATTGGACATATACTATGCATGCAGTGGTTGCCACATTTTTTTGGGTCTTTTTGTTTCCACACGAGGGCCGAATCATGACCATTGATCAGTTGTCCTTCTCTAAGTGTTATTTTATTAATCGGTAAATGTGGACATAAACGGATCTCCCTAGATCCACCTAGATATAGAACAAAACAAGACATGACATGACACTTTACCTAAGCTCTAATAATTGAATTTACTATCAAACAAGAGATGAGTGACATACCTTTGACTATTGCTTCCTTGTATCTTTGTTGTCCTTTCTCCACTCTGGTCCTCTTATGATATTGGATCTACAATAAAACACAAACCAACCAAAGTGAAAGAAATAATAGCATATTCAATGAAAAATTATGCATGTGATCAAGGAGTCATGCAATAAAATGAGAATGATTTTATGGGAAAGAAACATTCTTTTGGTTTTTGTCTTCCTCTATTCTACTCTGAGCTTCTTATTGACCCAGGGTTCATGTCTTTTGGGTTTCCAACAAAGACTCTAAAACTATCAGCCCTCCTGGTAAACCAGAAGGCAACATAGCACATAGAATGGGTTGCGCAGTCTCACCCGAGATAGATTTAATGGGTGGCTTTAAGACTCATGCGTTTACAGCCTAGGATTGAGCACGAGATATGGGATCTATATTCTAAACCAATTATTATAACTTGTGATTGCAACCTACTGTTATTCCCGACTTATTCCCTCAATATCGCAACAACATTTAAACAATAAATGTAATAACTTATTCATTCATTAAGAATAACAAATAACTACTAAAAATATGATAAAGATATGCATGCATTCATCACATTACATAGACGTTACCTTGGTTCATCGCTTCCTAGGATACGTCCAAAAAGATTTGGCTTTTGTCTCTTTTATTCTAGTAGTTCTGCTTATCTAGCACCATGCTCTTACAATTCTCCTCAGATGGGTAAGATCTATATGAGGCAAACTAGATCGTACCAAGATCCTCAGCCTACGATCTAATCCTCAGATCTTCCTTCTCTCCTCTCCTCTATCTCAACAACTTACAAAATAGTACATAACAATATTACAATTTACATCAACTCGTACATATCTGCAAGATACCAGATATAATAAATATGCAGTATAGAAATAAAATGCTAGAAATGGCAGAATAACAGTGATATATCCATCATAATATCCACAATAACACAAAAATGATATAAGAACAACAACAAAAATAGCACTTTGATTCATAAAGCAATGTTCACAGGCCTCTTCGAGGGGGCAACCTCCAATTGAGTAGTGCTCTATTACAATAATCTCCAAGCTAGGGTTTTCATACCCTCAACCCTTATTTATAGTAAATATGTCTATCAAGAGAAGCATCTAGAGGAAGATCCTTCTAGAAGTGGAATCTTCTATTAGGTCTTCTTACATCTACCTTATTCTATTTTATTGAAAGGCCTTATTAATATTGACCTTTATTACATCCGAATATATTAATCTACCTATGTGTGGGTTAGGACCCTAACATGTCTGCCCCTTTAAAAACAACCTTGTCCTCAAGGCTTGAGATGAGGAAATTGTTGCAGAATGGTAGTTGGTTCCCAAGTGGCATCTAATGGATTCATATCTTTCTACTGGACTAGCACTTCCTTGATGGTTCTTTGACGCAGGCCACTCTCACGCTGGTCCAAAACGGCTTCTGGCTATAACCAAATGGATCCTTCTTAAGCTAAATCAGGAAGGTTGGTTTGAATTTGGTACCTAGTTCCAATCACCTTCTTTAAGCATGAAACATGGAAAACTGGATGTAGCTTTGACTAACTGGGTAGAGCTAACTGATATGCGACTTGTCCCACGTGCTTGAGAACTGTATAAGGACCATAAAATTTGGGCGCTAGCTTCTGACAGTGCTCGGCCTTGAGGCAAGTTTGCTTGTATGGTTGTAGTCACAGAAACACTTGATCCCCTTCTGCAAATTGACGTTCAGAGCGACCTTGATCTTCTTGTTTCTTCATGCGATTTTGTGCCATGACCAAGTTCTCTTTAAGGGTACGAATAATATTCTCTCAAACTGTAAGTGTTTGGTCAACCGCCTAGAACTTCAAGGTACCCAGTAAGTATGAGAGAACTAAAGGTGACTTTTGTCCATATACCGCTTCAAAAGGAGTCATGCGAGTAGCTATATGGTAGGAAATGTTGTACCACCATTCAGCTAGGGGTAGCCATTGAGCCCACTGATGTTGTTTTTCAGAAGAAAAACACCTCAAATATGTTTCCAAACACTTGTTGACAACTTCCATTTGACCATCAGTCTGGGGATGATAAGTTGTGCTGAGATGCAATTGGGTGCCCTGGAGCTTAAATAGTTCTTGCCAAAAATTTCTTGTGAAAGTTGGGTCACGATAAAAAACAATAGAGTGTGGCATGCCATGAATATTGAAGACTTGTTCCATGAAAAGTTGAGCCACCGTGGATGTAGTAAATGGGTGTTGAAGAGCGCAAAAATGAGAATACTTGGAAAGGCAATCCACAACCACCATTATGACTGATTTATTCCCTGATTTGGGTAAGCTGGTAATAAAGTCCATAGAGATATCCTTCCAAATAGTCGGTGGAATTGGAAGCGGTTGTAGTGTGCCTAGAGATTTGACTGTTTCTCCCTTGTTGCATTGACACACCTCACATTCAACTACAAAATTACGGATGTCCTATTTCATACCATCCTAGAAAAAAGAATGTTTGACTCTGTCATATGTTTTGGTGAACCCTGAGTGCCCTGTTGTGGGTGTAGCATGAAGCTCAGAAAGTACCATGGATTTAAGCTTTGATTGATTACTTAAATACAAATGACCTTTGTATCGAAGCTCATCCTGGAGCCAAGAGTACCCTGGGGGAGCTGGAGCCTTGATCTACAATTGTTGGATTTGATGCGAACTTTTGGGATCTTGAAGCCATTCCTGGCCCACAACTTGGAGCCAATCGGGTACAATGAAGGAAAGAGAAAAAAGGGATCCTTCTTCTTCATATTTTCGGGATAGTGCATCCACCACTACATTGTCTTTTCCCTTCTTGTAAATGATCTCATAATCATAACCAAAGAGCTTAGTCACCCATTTTTGTTACTCCTGGGAGGAAATGCATTGTTCCAAAAAGTACTTGAGGCTTTGATGGTTGGTCTTGATTTGGAAGCATTGCCCCAAGAGATAAGGGTCCCACAGCTCAACGACATGAAGAATAGCCAACATTTCCTTTTCATAAATGGGTTTTCCCAGATTCCTTTAAGACAGTTGATTGTTGGTGAAGGCCAAAGGTCAACCCTCTTGCATAAGGACAGTGCCAATTCCTTTCCCTGAGGCATCACATTCCAACACAAAGGTCTTTGTGAAATCAGGAAGGGCCATAATTGGAGTGGTGCACATGGTCGTCTTCAAGGTTTGAAAAGCTTGAGCAGTGGCTGGAGTCCAAGTGAAAGAGTTCTTTTTGAGGAGAACAGTGAGAGGTGTTGCAATCTTTTCGTAGTTCTTAAGAAACTTGCAATAATACCCTGTTAAGCCCAGAAATCCACACAAGACTTTGAGAGTCTTTGGGTGCAGCCAATCTTGCATAGATTCAATCTTTTTCGGATCCACCCTGACTCCATCCTTGCCAACCAAATGACCCAAGTATTCTACTTCTGAGGCACCAAAATCACATTTAGACTGTTTCAAGAAAAGTTGGTGCTGGGAGAGGAGATGGAGAACTTGATCCACATGAGTAATATGGTTGTTCTAGGTTTTTCTATAGATGAGGATATCATCAAAGAAAACTAAGCCAAAATGACGGAGAAAGGGATGGAAGACATGATTCATGAGGCTTTGGAAGGTGGAGGGGGCATTACACAAGCCAAAGGGCATGACCAAAAACTCATAGTGGCCCTCATGAGTGAAAAAGGTCGTCTTGGGAATGTTTGCCTCTTTCATACATATCTAGTGATAGCCCAAGCAGAGATAAAGTTTAGTAAAGAATTGGGTGCCACTCAATTCATCCAGGAGGTCATCAATGATAGGAATGGGAAATTTGTATTTAATGGTCAGTTTGTTGAGGGCACGGAAGTCAGGACACATTCTCCAAGAACCTTCTAGGGAAAATAATGCCTGCATTAAGGAGTAAGGGCTTGTACTAGGGCGGATAATGCCTGCATTAAGGAGTTCCTAGACCATTTTCTCAATTTCATTTTTTTGTGAGAAGGGGTGGCGATATGCACGGATATTGGGAGGAAGGCTTATGGGTACAAGGGGAATGGAATGATCATGAACACCATGGGAAGGAGGGAGGCCTTGGGGAGTTTAAAATACCATTTGATGTTTAGAAAGGAGAGCTTGGAGGTCATGAAACACCGCGGGTGTTTATGTTGCTTGAATGGCATGGAGTTGGGAAATGACAATAGAATGACATTTTTTGAGCATCTTTTCCATGCGATGGGAACTAATGACCTCAGGTGAACCAGCAGTGATGCCTTGGAATTTATATTAGTGGCCTTCCTAGTGGAATTGCATGGTTAATGCTTTAAAATCCATGAGAATGGGACCCAAAGTTCTTAGCCACTCTGCACCCAACACAATGTCACAACCACCCATGTCGATAGCAAACATATGGGATTTTAGGTGGTAGTCACCGATTTGGAGACGCACATTTTCACAGTGCCCTCCACATTTCATGGAACCACCATTGGCAATCATGATTTGGAGATTGTTGACAACATGGATGTAGCAATGAGTTTCTTGGGTAATGCGGCGATGAATAAAATTATGGGTGCTTCCACTATCAACCAGAATGATGACCTTCCGATGCTTGATGTAACTGATTAACTTGAGGGTTTGGGGAGCAGAAAATCCAGTGAGAGCATTGAGGGAAATGACGAGTTCTACTTCGAGAGGGTTTGAGGGAGGGGTTATGTCAGTGATTTTAGGTGACTCAGACACAAGGGGAGTTTCAACATCCTCTTCTGAAATGTCCTCATAGATGGCCATAAAAAGCTTTTGTTCCTTACACTTGTGGCCCGGGAAATATTTGTCATCACAATTATAACAAAGGCCTTTGAGTTGGCATTCATCCATTTCATCCCTGGTCAATTTTTGGACTTTTAATAGGGCGAAGGGAGTAGTGGGAGTGACGGGTTTAGGGTGAGGGACAAAGGAAGGTTTTTGGTTTTGAGATGATACAACATGTTGTGCTTCTTTAGCTCTTTTGGTAGCCTCCACCCAAGTCAAGGATCGAGCCATGAGGACATGGGCTCAAATCTCCTCCTTGAGGCCACTAATAAAACACTCTCGAATGAAATCATCAGCCATGCCCTCTGTTCGAAAAGCCAAGCATTCAAAGGAAGATATGAAGTCTTCTACGATTCCATATTGTTTCAACTTTGTTAAATGGCCCAAATGGTTGGTGTCCATGTCAAAGCATTCAGAAAGATCAGTCACAAATTGGGTCCAAGTAATATACCCTTGACGAGAAGTTTTTCTCCATTTCCACCATTGCCAACGTTCTTGATCTATATGCAGAACACCATACCGGAGTTTTTCCAAGTCATCTGTAATGCCATATAAAGAGAAATAATGTTCCATTTGGGTTACCCAACTAGTGGGGTTCGATCCATCAAATTTTGTCACGTCCACCTGCGAAAGGCGTATGTCACGTTGAAAGTGATGGGATTGAAAGGTATGGGAATGGGAGGATGTTTCACCTTCATTCTTTGGAGGTGCTTCATAGAAATGGTCATTTGTAGGGATCTTCAGTTTGGTGCAGAGTGATGCAAAGACAAATTCAAGTTGGGTGGTCAGTTCTTGTTTGACTTCCTCCATTGAGGACTGCATGGTTGTATTTATGGTATCATTGATGGATGAATCGATGGAGGCAACAGTAACACTGAGTTTTTTCACTTCTTTTTGGGTTTCGAGGAAACCAGATTGAATGGTGTTGAAGTGAGTTTCCAGGTCTTGGCTATGGGTATGGGCCATGAGGATGGGTGAACTGAAAAGGGATGGGTGGGGTAAAAAATCTTGTCGAAAAATGATAGGGATGAATGTGATAAGGGCGAAGACATGAATCCAATGGAATAGGTCTCAAATAATGGTGAAAAAATTTCCAGACTTTTTTTTTTTTACACCTACGGAGTTATACTCCGGTCTGAAGAATACTGTAGTGATGAAATCCCCAAATGATTAACCAGAAAGAGATGTGTATTTACTTGGAAACCCAAACACAGTTGCATGACAATAGATCTAGTATGTTTTTAATTTGTTTATGTTTCTGTCCCCCAAGGGTTAGCTATTCAAGGGTTATACAGACAAGGGTTTTCCCTATGCTATAGCTCTCTGATATACATGCAAGGTCCAACAGTAGTACTCGGCCCAATATCTCAGGGCACTAACTAAGGAGGATAGATCGTACCCTTAACCGTACTACCTAACTACCCAGGTACTAGAGAGTATCTTCTCGAGTGTTGTTCTCGGTGACACTATAGCAGTCCGGCGGCCGATAGTTTTATCTAAAGAGGGCTTCAGGAAATCTAGGTTGATCTGTACACAGGTGTTGTCTGATGCACTACCACTCGAAGGGGTACCAACATGGTTTACAAGGGTGGCCAACAAATGTGTGCTTAAGAACCACTTGTATTTCATGTGTGTATGAATCCCTCAACTGTGGGTTTATGCACGTAACGATAGATCTCTGTGGTTTAAAGACGTCGGAATACGTCTCTACCTTGAAAAAAAAATCCCACAATTTCTGCCAAGGAAAGTGCTCTGATACCAATTGCAAGATACTAGATATAATAAATATGCAGTACAGAAATAAAATGCTAGAAATGGAAGAATAACAGTAATATATCCAACATAATCTCCACAATAATACATAAATGATATAAGAACAACAACAGAAATAACACTTTGATTCAGAAAGCAATGTTCATAGGCCTCTTTGAGGGAGCAACCTCCAATTGAGCAGTGCTCTGTTACAATAATCTCCAATCTAGGGTTTTCATACCCTCAACCCTTATTTATACTAAATATGTCTATCAAGAGAAGCATCTAGAGGAATATCCTTCTAGAAGTGGAATCTTCTATTAGGTCTTCCTACATCCACCTTATTCTATTTTATTGAAAGGCCTTATTAATATTGACCTTTATTACATCCGAATATATTAATCTACCTATGTGTGGGTTAGGACCCTAACAATATCTATGATTTAACAACAATCTGAACAATGAAAAAATCCAACATATGATACCTACGTATCAGGACCCTCTATAATACCTTAGTATCAATATTTATACATCTTTGGCTCTTCAAACATTACAATACATTACCAAAACACTAACCCTACCGATGTTAGGTATTCCTCTCATGTGTGTGTGCTGCTCCTCCTTCCAGTTGTCGCTCTCCTTGTACACGCTTTCTTGCATGTGCATGTGTTGTGTTTCCTTCTAATTGTTACTTCCATTTTTGCATGCTTTATTTCCCCACGATCATCCTTATTTCCACTTCATCCTACTTCCAACAGGCCCCCAACACTAACTTGTGGCTCGTCCCAAGCCACCTAATCCTTCTGAGCTTCCTCAACATCCTTGGTGATCGTCTGAAAATGTTCCTTGAGTGTTGTTGCCTTCACGACATTCTTCTTGATTGTGTCCAATACCTAGACTGCCACATCATCGCTCAACAATATTGCACATTCTGTCTGGGTCTATTTTATTTGTGTCTTAACTTCCTCTGCCTATGCTAGTACTTCTACTATCTACTCTTGCAATGGCTCCATTTGAGCCTGATGCTCATGTTTATGTGTTTGCATGGTGATGATTTCTGCTTGTATCTTTTTCATCTCCTATGTCCCTTTGACTCGTTCTATGATTGGTATGGTCTTCTGCTTCTGCTTGAGATCTTGGATCACTACATTGATCCTTTCCTCTTCCTTGTCCCACTGTTGGACCTGTGGATCCTCCTCCAGCCTTCTCCAAAGTTGAGTTGCTTTATCGAACAAGTTAGGTGCTATGCTAACCTGCTTCTCTATCTCTTGCAGCTGTGTTGTTTCTTCCTGCTTCCTTTTCTCCTTCACTGTTGGTAGAGTGGTTGGTATGAGCTATTCTCAGAGATTATCGATCTCCTTCTAGTACTGATCAATTGCCTGCGCAATCCAATCAATATTTTATGCTTCTGTGATTTCTTCACTCTGCGCGTCCTATGGAATATTCTCATAAGTTCCTACCACTTTCTACTCCAATCCATTTCAGCGCTCCCTATCCTCCTCAGTATTAGATTTGGCCTTCTCATAGCCTATTTTCAATTTTTCGTGTTCCTTTGTCACCTTATTTAATTCGATTAAGTCTCTACGTGCGTGATTTTGTACCTTGTGGTTGATGCTTACCTACAACTTGTGTAATTCCCCTGATGGTATCCTTGTGAACACAAGTTGGATTTGTCTCAAGTCTTTCAAAGGTGTCTGCCCCACAATTTCATCCATGCACAACATGCTAGGGTTGATATGGAATGTTTTGTGTGGTTGCAGTATCCCTTAGTCTGATTGTCGATCTTCCTCTTGCGTTCTTCCTTCTGTCTATGATGTGGATTGTTCTATGCCCCTGCTGCTACTTGTTATCTGTACTTCCTTGAATTTCTAGAGGAAATGCCCCAATTCTGCCAACTCTTTTTGTAGTTTGTCCCTGTGGTGGGCTGCATGGTCGAAGTCCTCAGTTAGACAATCCTGGACCATTCTGGAAATCATTTCCCCATATTCCTCCATGATCATATATTCTGGCGGTGCTCATTATGCCTTTGAATTCTTGCGTGCACCTCCTTCCTGCACGACTGGTCTCTTATTTCCCCTTGGTTCCTGTGTGTGGGGATTTGAGGCAGTCTCTTGTGCTCCCTTAGCCCGTTTCTGTTATTCCTTGGTCGTATGTGTATTATCCTTCTTCCCCTTATGAGTTATTTTCTTCTTTGGCCCTTCGTCTGTCTGTGTTGGCTTGCCTTGGCCTATTCTTGGTCTCTTGGGCACTTGGATTTTTGGAGGCTGCATTGCTCCTTGTTCTGCCTCTTCCTATGTAGTTATTTCCAGCACTTCCCAGTTAATGGCTGGGATCCTCCATTCGTCAGGTCATTCACTGATGACCATATATATCACCCTCTATGATGCATTAGCGCATCTCTAGCCATTATTTAGACATATCCTTCCTTTCCTGTATCCACATTGTTTGTCATGTGGCCTGGAAGTTGGTGATGTCCGCATATCACGTGACAACCTCTGGTGTTATTCTCCACATTCGATTGATGGTTTCTTGCATGTCGCATAGGTATGCTTCAAATATGATCCCATTTTCCCACTTATGCCTGGCATTTGGCCCTACTTTCAGCAATAGATACCTCACTCCCTTAGGCTTTGGTCTAGTACAAAAAAATACATACCCTAGTTCTCGCCATCCCATGAAGGCTATTAAGGTAATCAACCATGAGTAGTGGAACTCTATGCCTAGATCCTGTGCATACTTGCAATCCTCTAGGAACAAGTTCAATAAGTATGGTGCCTAGCTCATTGAGGTGCCTTTTGCGCATTGGTCTGCAACTGCAACAACTCCATCTGGTACTTCCTCTCTGCGACATTTTCTCAGCAGCTTGCAGGCTAATATTTTTTCACCCAACTATGTGGTTGCATTGTTGATTCATTTGATGATGATGCATCTCATCCCCCTGGCAGTGCCATACTTCTTCTTCATTTCTTATGCTAGTTCTTTCTCCTTGGTTTGGTCATCCAAAAACAACGCGGGATCCATACCCCAAATTGGTAATCCTGTTATTTTCACAATAAGATCAACAGTTATGGGGACGGGTTTGTCCAGCCATATGTCCCCTCCATGTGTGATTGATAACAACTTCTTGACACATATTGTTTTGTTATGGCCTCTTCCAAAGTGTGGTAGGTCCAATAGACCTAAAATTCCCATTTTCTCCAGCCCAGTTGCCCACTGATACGGCTGATCAATCGATTGTCTGACTAGATTTGTGCTCGTAGTCTATAAAAAGGCCCTCTTCGCAAGTTTTGGAACTTAGTGTCATATTCTACATCATGGTCTGAATATTTGATCTTCTCGACATTACCCAATAGATCTGGTCCTACCTGTACTCCAGTTGGTATGCATGGTAGAACAATTACTGCTGCAGGTTTCTTGAGGGGTGAGCTTGGTATCTGTATCTTATATTTTTGTTGCGGTGGCTGGCTCAAAGTTCCAATGGATTCTGATTTCTCCTTGGTAAGACATTCTGGCCAAGCCGAGACATCTTCAGTGGTCTCCCCTACTGGGTGTTCTAGGATGGTCATTTGAGACTCATCTGGCTCCACTGTTGCTTCTAGATTCTACGTTGTTCCATTAACTTTTGGGGTTGCTTTGGTGCTCTCTCGTTTCACCTCCTTTTGGGTTTCTACTTCCTAGTTCTGTGGTTCCTATGCTATTGTGGCCATATCTACATTTTTGGCCTCTACTATTATCTTTTGAATTTCTTCCAATATCGGTGTGGGTTGTACTAGTATCGTCTCTGGGGATGGGATTTTGTCGACATTGACAACCTCCGGCGGCTGTTGTTCACCTTCTTCTGCATGTCCTCATGACCTGGATTGAACTCTGGTTTGCATGGTGGTCTGGCTAGCTTCTTCTTGCTTAGGCGGTGCCATGGTGATGAATGTCAAATGTCTATTGGGTTAGAACGGTCTTTGTGGTCTCCATGAACTCTCTCTATGTTATTTTTCCTCTGTCTCTCTTAGTCTGTTCTCTTTTCATGAATATACTATTGGCTCCCTCACCCGTGTGTTGTATGGATTTTCCATGAAGCTTGTTGGGGAAGCTTCCTTGATAATGGGTTTAATGCACCTTGGTCAACGGTTAAATGCATCTTTGGCAGTTTTGTACTTTCCATTACTCCTGCTGTGCCTTTTCTAGTTGGTGCGATTAATGTGGAATCCCATCAGTCCTTTCCATCCTGTTGGCACAGGGGCAGACCCAGGGTTCAATGCTACAAAAACGCACCAATAAAACCCTAACTACCAGCCCTTTCAGCAACACCTGCGAAGCAGATGAAGTCTCATTCGAGGTAGAGACAGGGGTGGTTGCAAGACTCAGGTGTCTGCAACCTTATTTGGGACATAGATCTGTGATTATCTCTCTTATGGATAACTTAGCATTGATCATTCATCAATATCCTACCCTTATTATACTTCGCAGATAGCATAGATCATCACAACACTTACTGAGATCTAAAGTATTTCAACACTTAGCAATACCAGAACAGATCAGATACTGGATCAGCACTAAGCATATTCATACATATAAGATCTAACATTCATACACATCTAAGAATAACAAAGAATAAATAGATCTATCTAACATATCAAAGCACTTAGCAAGAGGTAAACACATCAAACCTAAGCACAAAGCATAACACATAGATTTACGTGGTTCACCCCCATCCTGGGGCTACGTCCACCAACTCTTCTTCTTTATTATTGTCTTCAATCGATTATAGCACAAAGCCACCAATAACCTACTTCACATAGGACAAAAGATCTGCATAGCTTGCTAGATCCTTCTTCCTTTCACTATAGCACAAAGCCTTCTACAACTTCTTACAATGGCTTGCACTCAACCTCTTATAGTCATGCACCGAGCACTTACAAAATCTATTAGCACTTATATTTTTTGTCTAACATAACATAGATTTCGATCCCTCTTCCTACTTACTCCGCCTAGATGTTTATTTATACATTACAAAAGTGGGCCTAAACGTGGGTAAACCCATGGGCTGACATCCCTTTCCCATTACATATTCCCAAAACCCAAAAAGGGGCCTGAAAGTGGGCTAAGATCCCTTCATCTCTTCTTTGTCTGGCGCTCCATCTCCAATAGGCTGTCGAAGTCCCAAAAATGGTCAAATATGACCAAGTGTTCCTGAAACTTGGTCAAGGGCCAACAGGCCCCCAACACTCACCTATGACTCGTCTCGAGTCACTTCGATATGGACAATTCTTCCTCGAATTCCTTGAGCTTGGATCGATCTGCTTCGAATTTCTACTTTGATGTGGTCTCTTTTTCAGTGAACTCCTGGATTATTGTATCATTTACTAGTCCATCGAGGCACTGTTCTGTTGAGATGACGACCTGTTCCAACTCTGCTCCTTGGGTCTCAATCTCCGAAAATAACGTGCATGCCTTATCCTGCATGGGTTGGATTCACTAAGTGACCTCCATTACTTTACTTTGAAGTGTGTGAATCTACTGATGAGCTATGCATTGTTCATGGTAACAGTTCATCCTTTCTATAGATGACATGGCCTTTAGATGGGCCTGTAGCATATCCGCATGTTGTTTTTCTTCTTGGATCTCCGACTCTAATGCTTGTAGTTCTGGATTCTCCATAAGGTTTTCGTAAGTTTGGGTTCTCTGGTTACTGAACTGATTTCAATCCAAGGCAACAACTTTGATTTTTCCAACTGTGCTTCGGGCGGTTGCCTCTCATTGGTCTCTTATCTCTTGTAGGGTTTCGGGCATAGCGCAGTTTTCTAGATCTGCAATGCATTGTTGTAGCTTATGGATCACCTCTTCTAAATATGCCACCTGCTGTGCAGTTTGGTCATCGGTATGTACTTCAACTATTGTCACAAAGCGAAGTGCTCTGTTGACCCTTTCCTTGACTTCAAGTTGTTCGATGAGCAACTGTCCCTTTCTTTGTTGTAGCTCTTGTTTCTCTTCATCAAATTTCTCCTGCATAGTGAGCTTCTCTTGTTCTGAATTACTATGTTGTTCTAACAGAGCTTCTTGTGCTTGCACCAAATCCTAGGTGGCTTCTATTGTTTCCTCTTGACATCGTCAAAGGAGAGCTTTGACAGTGTTAGCAATCATGTGGAGTTGAGCTGGCTCATCTCCCATTTCTAATGTTTCTCCTGTTAGAGGTGCAACCGAAACTGCGTGAATGGACTGGAGTGCCTGCTGCACTTCTTGAAACTTGACCTTGATTTGACTAAATACCTCCTCCTACTTGGATTTCTGTTTCTCTGCTATCTCCAGTGAAGCATCATTTAGCACAACGACAATGAAGTTGAAGTCATCCGATGTTAGGATGGTTTCAAACTTGGTTTTGGTTGCCTCAGATTTATTTCTATATGTGGGCTTCGATGGGGAAAACTTCCATTTCTTGGAAGGGTCCTCCTCCTCTCTAGGCCGGGTAGTCTCGCCTTTATTTTTCCCGACTTCAGTGTCCCATATCTCTCCACCATTACCTCCTTGCAAAGTGGAAGCAGTCTTCATGGTTGTACTGTCGACATCTTGAATTTCCTCATTCTTCTTCATTGTGCTTGGTCCAGGTGTATTGCACACTTCTTTAGGACTATCAATACCGAAGAGCTCCGTGGGGTCAGTTGAGATGAGGAGGTCCACCGACCACTCCTTATTAATCTCTTCTAAGTCTTCCTCTATCAACTTGTAGTAGGATGACAGCTGCTGGTGATGCTCATTAGTGTGCAATGTGATGTATATGAAGTGGTGGTCCACATTGAACTTCATAAGTGGCCTAAATATGTAAAGCGTGTTCAGGGTGATACGAGGCATAAACTAGATTACGGCCTTCGGTTGATTGTAGAAAATGTGGAAGATGGCATTAGATTACCACTTCTTTTTCATGTAACTGGAGTACCACAACGTACTGAAATTCACAGCCATTGGTTCAAAGGGTTCTATATCTGGGAAGGTCGCACCTTCTGGTAGCTCCCATACAATGAATGCGATCAATATGAGAAACAAACTAAAATGGAACTCATACCCTTGGTCTTGCACTTCTCGGCAATTCAGTTCCAACTGGTTCACTAAGTACTTTGCCCAGTTCATGTGTAATACCTCTGCGCACTTCCCTGTGAGGTCTACCACAAACCTAGTTACCTAGGTTGGTATGTTCTTCCGTACCAACTTGACTACAATGAGTTGACAATCGAGGCACACTATGCCATTTTGAATAGAGCCTACTTTGTATCCTCGCGTGCCCTTCTCAACATCGCCATAAGTTTCTTTAATATTCTATGCTAAGGCTCGGTTTGTGGTATTTCCAGGGTAAAAGTCCTATGGGTTGGGCCCCTGCATGCTCAACCCTATGATCCTGTGGATCAAAATTGGATCGACCATGATGTGGTGGTTTAACCACAAGTAGCTGCCATGATAGCTCGACAGTAATATCTTGACATAGGCATTGACTTCCTGTTTCCTTCCGAAATGGGGGATCTTCAAGACGTTCAATAAAGTGGACCATGCGAGGTTCATAGTCCATTGTTGAGGGACAATCTTTGAGTTTTTACCCTTTGTCTTCGTCGGGTATTTATAAGGTGTGAGCATACTATAAAGATTTCTGTCACCTAAGTTGAAGTCACTGAACTTCGACGCAGTGAGATTATCCTGGTCAGCGCGAACTATGCTCACTCCTTTTGGGAGGCATGTAATGATTAATGGGTACTCAAACTATCAGGGTATGCTATCCTGATTGATCTCACCGCTCAGGGGTGGCAGGTAAGTGGGAAGAATGTTTAGAATAATCTTGGCATTCACAAGATCGTCTCAGTGCTTATTTCTCTTTTCATTGGTCGGTTGGGATGGGCCATCTTGAGTGATAAACGGGGAGGCCTTCACTCCTCGCGTCGATGATGCCTATATGCCTGTGGATAGTCCTCTTCCTGACATGTTTCTTTCAGTCATTAAATCTATCAGAACTTCTATCGCAGTTGCTTCTTTAGAAATGAGCTCTTTGAACATACACACTCGAGATAAGTAGTTGGGATCACAATGAGCTCAAACACTATACTAGAATGAATAACAAGATCATGACGGTCACTGTATACATCTGCGGACTTCAAATTCTCAATTGGAAAAAGTATTCTTCGTGCATGGAGCGATGGGATAAGTAGGAAGCTCAACAATGGTCTGCTTGTAATGGTTATGAACCTCCATTAAATTTGTTCAACTCGTTGAGGCCTAGTCCAACATTCTAGTGGCGAACCATTAATGATTTTCAACCTGTTCGAAGCGCCAGTTGAACTGTTATATCAGCTCCCAACGGCTATATTTATTTGCCTCGGTGAAGTCACCTATGTCACTGGTATGATATCTCGGTGAAGTTCAATTTCTGTAAGTTTCCCATTTTGCGAGGTTCCCTCTAGAATATTTTGTAGCCTGTCGATCTTAGCTCTCTTTTTACTTAGCTTTCTAGCCTTCTTTTTGGTGAGATTTGTCTCAGTGATTCTCTTCCCATTCTGATTCTTATCTTCCTTGGACACAATCACTTCATGCTGCTGAGATTATTTCAGGGGTAATAATTCTTCTTTATCTGGGATAAGTACTTCAGTATTCTGTGAGTCCTTCAATATTCTTGTGGCTTTGACATTGGGTTTTCTGGTGTAAAATATCTTTGAGATGTTCTTTTTTTCTTCAAGCAGCTGTGCGATCTTTATGTTTATAAAATATTTTAACCCTTGCTTCTTTTGTTCCAAAACTTCTTCTTCTTCCTTTCGTTTGGCTTGATCTCTATCAATCCAAGGTTTTCCTAGTAACATGGTAAACGGGGTACTATCTTCAATGAATCTAATAATCTCAAAATATTCCTTTGTCGAAGTTCTATTGACTGTCATAGGTATCTGAGTGAGATTTCCACATAACATCATCAATTTTCCTCTCAATAGTCCTATTCCTCCTAGTGAATGGATCATAGCGGGATTCCCTATAGTTTCCCAAGTTCTTTCTGGCATAATGTTCACTTGTGTCTCTTCATCAAGGATAGAGTCAATGTCGAAGTCCCCTATTCTAGCTTCAATGCATTATTTCTCTTTAAAAATATCTGGAAGCCTGACATGTCGGTGGTCATTCAAGGTTTCTTTCATTTGTATGAATACCTTCTTTGATTCTTTCAGGGTTTCATCCACAGTTTCTAGATCTATCTTAGGGTTTTCTTGATTCAGATTCATTCTTTCAAGTTTAGCAATCATTCTAGGACAATCCAATACCTCATGGTCCATAGCTTGACAACAGAGACAACTAGGTCTTCCACTAGGACATTCTTTAGCAAGGTGTCCTGACCTTCTGCAACTGTAACAGAGGTTTATTCCTCTATTTCTTTTAAATGATCCCCAGCCTTTTCTGTGTTGCGCACTAGGATCATGGTACCTAGCCTGCAAAAAATTCCTACTAGGATCCTGCATCCATTGGTTAGTCCAAACATTCTTTCTATGCATAGCTATAACATATCTATCACTATTCTTATCAGATCTATTCATATCAAGCTTTCTTTCATCTAGCAGCCCTAGTTTTCAAGCCAAGACATAATCTATCAAACATACCTAGATCCGTACTCTAGAAACTAACATTTTCACTTATTTTACTTCTATAGAGCACAATGCTTCCAGATCTAAATTTTTATAACTATTCTTACCTTTATCAAAGAATAGAGCTTACAGATCTTACCTCTTTTCAGCAGATATGACCCCTTTTCTTCAGAAATTTCCACTTTAACCTTTCTTAAAGCACAAAGCGTTCAGATCTTGCTTCTTTTCTTCAGATCTGTCTTATTTTTTTAGCACAAAGATTTTCAGATCAAGTAGATTACTGTGCACTAGGGCGCAGATCCATGCACAAATATTCCATAGTTTTAGGACGAATATTTGTACAAAGATTCTTCTTCCTTAGCTCCCAACAATCACAGTTTCAGGATCCCAGAAACAGAACCATTTTTTGGCACAGGGGTAGACCCAGGGTTCAACGCTACAACAACACACCAACAAAACACTAACTACCGGCCCTTTTGACACCTGCAAAGCAGGTGAAGTCTCACCCAAGGTAGAGGTAGGGGTGGTTCCAAGACTCAGGTGTATGCAACCTTAGCTAGGACACAAATATATGATTATCTCTCTTACAGAGAACTTAGCATTGATCATTCATCAATATCCTACCCTTATTATACTTCGCATATAGCATAGATCATCATAACACTTATTGAGATCTAAAGTATTTCAGCACTTAGTAATAGAAGAACAGATCAGATCCTGGATTAACACTAAGCATCTTCATACATATCAGATCTAACATTCATACACATCTAAGAATCACAGAGAATAAATATATCTATCTAACATATCAAATCACTTAGCAAGAGGTAAACACATCAAACCTAAGAACAAATCATAACACACACATTTACGCGGTTCACCCCCGTCCTGGGGCTATGTCCACCAACTCTTCTTCTTTATTAGTGTCTTCAGTCGATTACAGCACAGAGCCACTAAAACCCTACTTTTCATAGGACAAAATATCTACACAACTCGCTAGATCCTTCTTCGTTGCACTATAGCACAAAGCCTTCTACAACTTCTTACAATGGCTTGCACTCAGCCTCTTACAGTCATGCACATAGAACTTACAAAATCTATTAGCACTTAGGTTTTCGGTCTAACATCACATAGATGTCGATCCCTCTTCCTACTTACTCCACCTGATGTTTATTTATACATTACAAAAGTGGGCCTAAACATGGGTAAACCCACGAGCCGACATCCATTTCCCATTACATATTCCAAAAACCCAAAAAGGGGACCAAAAGTGGGCTGAGATCCCTTGATCTCTGCTTCATCTAGCACTCCATATTCGACAGGCTATTGAAGTCCCCAAAATGGTCAAATATGACCAAGTGTTCCCGAAACTTGGTCAAGGGCCAACACGTCTTTTAATTATGCCCAGTGTTGTCTTGTCATCCTGCTTTTATCAACTTTCATTTTCCTACTTATATCCCTTTGTGTATAACCGTTGTCTTTGATTTTTCTGAATTCATGTTTCTAACTTCATGTGGCCATTCTATCTCTGGTGCATTGTGCTCTCTTTATTTTTGTTTCCTTTTTGTTCTCTTTTCGATATTTTTTTTTATTTCTTTTTGTTGTGTGGTGGGTGGTCGACTGTCCTTGTATAGCTTAAGTCGACTCTCATTGATCATTCCTCTAAGTTATGTACCTAATAAATATCTTAACCATACATCTCCTCCATCTATGACAGATTTTACTTCTTATGGTCCTAACCAATGCATTATGAGATTTCCTGGGTGCTATAACGATTTGTTGTCATACATCAGCACTAGATCCCCTTCCTTGAAATTTTTTTCTTGATGTGTCTATTGTGCCAAGATTTTTCTCATGCTTTTTGAACTTGTTGGTGGAATCCTGACAATATTCAGTCTTCCTCCATGGTCAATAATTGATTTAGTCTCTCCTGTACTGGGCCTTGTTCTGTCATTTGTGTGATAGTTGTTATGTGCAAGATGGGTACTAAAAACACTAATGGCACTACTGCTTCTTGGCCATAAACCAGTTTAAATGGTGTGTGCCCTGTCAACTTTTTGCATGTAGTCCTGTATGCCCATAATATTGTTGGTACTTTAAGGTCCCAGTTGTCTCTGTTGACATTACAAATCTTTGTCAGTGCGTTCTCCAGAATTTTATTGAAGGCTTCCACTGTGCCATTTTCCTGTGGATGATACAGTGTGCTCTTCTTGTGGTGGACTTCAAATTCTTATGTCATCGCACAGATGGTGATTTTTATGAAGTGCATGCCTTCGTCACTCATCAAAATTCTTGGGCACCCAAATCGAGTGATTACTTGTTCAAACAAAAAGTTTGTTTTTGTTTTTGTGCTGCAATCGTTTACTGGTGCGCCTTCCACCCATCTGGTTAAATATTCTGTCGCAGTGATAATGTACCTAGTGCTTGTTCTTTTTTTTGGTGGGTTGATTGGTCCCACAAATTCTATTTCCCATTTGTCAAATGTTTGTAATGTTACTTGTGGTCATAATGACATCTCGTCCCTTCTGTTGAGTTTTCCTACACTTTGATAGACATTTCATCTTTGTCAGTACTCCTTCGAGTCTTTGTGAATCGTTGGCCACCATAGTCCTACGTGAAATACCTTCTGCGTGGTATATTTACCTGCATAATGCATTCCTGCTATTCTCTCATGGGCCTATTCTAAAACTCTTGGTATTTCATGTTGTAACACATATCTTCGTAGGATGTTGTCTGCACCCATTTTATATAAATGTCTTGCAATCAGTTGATAGTCGTCAGCACGGACTACCAGGTTTTTATTCTGCATGGTGCTATAGTCTTGCGGCGCAGTACCTATAATCAATTACTGAATGATATCTATGAATTATTCATCAACAATATGTACTGAGAATAACTTTGCATCTGGAAAGTTGTCTTCTAAATTCCTAGGATCTTCTCCATTTGTGACCCTCGACAGGTGGTTAGGTCCTGCATTCAATTTCCCTAGTTTAACTCTTACTACAAGGTCAAATTCTTGGAATAGTAGTAACCAATGACATATTCTCCCCCCCAACACTGGCTTGTTGACTAGGTATTTTAGGGCTGAGTGATATTTGAACATTTTAAAGTGTTTTCCCAATAAGTAATGCCTGAAATTCTACAGTGCATAAACCATGGCTAGGCCTTCTCTTTCTATCATGTTATAGTTTTTTTCTAAGTCAGATAGCTTTCTTCCTACAAATGATATCGAATGATCCAAGTCTCTCACTCTTGGCTATGCTAAGATAGCTTCAAGTGCTATGGACGTTGCATCTACATGCACATGGAATGTCTTTTCCCAGTCTAGAAATACCAGTATCGACGCGCTAACCATATTTTCCTTCAAGGTATCAAGACCATGTTGACACTCATTGTTCCAATGAAACTTTGTATCCTTCCTTATCAACATTTCCATCAGTGCAGTGATATGTCCATATCCTTTGATAAATTTCCTATAATAACCTGTGTGTCCCAACGTCGCTCTTAGCTGTCGGACTATTTTCGGTGCTGGAAAACTAACAATGACTTTGATCTTTGTCGGATCTACTAATAAACCTTGTTTTCATATTATGTGGACCAATAGTATCCCAAACGGTGTTCCAAATATGCATTTATTGATGTTCAGTGATATCTGGCACTGTCTGCATCTTTCTAACATCAGCCGTAAAACTTCCACATGGTTTTTCAATAGGCTATAAACTATCCAATCATCTAGGTATACCTCAAGAAACTGGTGGATGAATTCCTTAAATGCATTAATGACTACTCTAGAGAATATTGTTGGTGCATTGTTCAGTCCAAATGGCATGACTATTTATCGATGAGATCCCCATTCTGTCGCAAACGTGGTCTTGTATTTTTCCTCCTGTGCTATCTTGATCTGATGGTAGCATGAGAATCCATCGCTGAATGATTAAGCTTCATGTCATCCCACGTTCTCTAACACTTCATCTGTGAATGGTGTAGGGAACGGGTCGTGTAGGCATGCATCGTTCAACTTCCTCAAGTCGATGCATATCCTGATCCCTCTTCCTTGTTTCTTGTCATGTACTACCATCGGGCTTATCCATTCTGACTCCTCAACTGGTTATATGATGCCAAATTCGAGCATCATGTCGATCTCAGCTTTAACTTTTTGTTTATATATGGGGTTCAGTCTGTAGGGTCATTGTCTAATAGGTCTCACTTCAGGTCTGAGTGTCTTCATTTATCCCAGTTCTCTGGCTATACCCTTCATCTCTGTGAATGTTGTGGGAAAGAGGTCACTGTATTCACGTAACAAATCTTTGATACTTTCTACTATTTTCTCATCCCAGTAATCTCCAATCCTGGGCATTTTGGGCTGCTCAACTATCCCGATGTTAAATTTATTTAACTTGATTGGCACGGAAATGACTTTTGATTCTATGGGTGGTCCTTCAACATCTCTTTTGCCTTCTACTTATTTGATTTGAATATCGCATGGATCATCTTCATCTGGTGCTTCTGCTTGTACGTGGTAACAAGACAACAATGCCTTGACTGCCAGTTTGTTTTGTTGTTGTTATTCTGTGATCAATTCTATTTCTGGTTCTTTGATGAATATTACTCTTCTGATTTGTTTAAGGGAAACATCTATGTTCGGGTTCTCATGCTTGAATGAGAAAGTGACTATGAAATTATGTCACAATGTCGTCCATGTCGTAGTTCCTTTGCACAATTTCTGGTCTGTATACCAATTCACTGGTATTCCCTCTAGAATATGTATGAAGTGATGCGGCCATTCCTCTAGTGGTGTCATTTTCCACAGCGTTCTACACGCCTCCAAGTGTTTCATTGGTTTTCCATGTCCTTCATATTTCTGTTGTTTGTTGTTTTTATGTTCTGCACCGAACCTTATGCGCAGTAATCGGTTACATTGGTACCAATATGTGATTTTATCTTTGTGTGCGCCCCACCATCTTGTCGATGTGGCCTTTAGTGCTAAGTCAAGTGATAACAGTCTCTGGTTTTCTAACACTACATCTTCATACTATGTCAAGAATGTTTCCAAATCATTTATTCCACGGAAACTGGGTGGTTCTCTGATTTCTGTGCCTACCCATCTTACTGCACGGTCTATTCTTGCATCGCGTGGATACTTCATGTAGCCTCTACTTCTAGTTCTCTAAACAGGTGTCTGAGTCTATTATGCATGAAGTAATGCTCTGCCAACTGAGTACCCCATTTGCAGTTGGGTTTATGTAATCCTCATTGCATGCAATTTTTTTGTACAACTGGTTGATTTCCTCTAAGTCCATGCAAGTAGGTTATACAAACCTCTCCCCTTCTGATGGGTCTAATGGTGTGATGACCCTATATTCGCTAGAATCAAATGTCATTTTCCTGGTTTTCAAATTGATTATGGCCTGGTTGTCAAACGTCGAATCCATACCAAGCAACGTTGGGTAAGGTATTGCATCATCTATTATTTCAATGACTTCAAATTCTTCTTTAGTGCATACTCCATCAAGGTCTATGGTCACTCCTTTCAGTCTATCGATTGGTAGGACTCTGTGTTGGTTTGCTAGTTTCAATTGAATAAGTGAGTATCCTAATGTGGGCTCTCCCATGCATTACCATGTCTTCTTTAGTAATACATTCACTTTAGAGCCAAGATCCATTATAATTTCTCCCATATTGAAATCCCCAATGTTAGCATTCAGTCTAAATTCCCTACTTCTTCTTCTTTTCGTGTGTAGGTGATTAACTATTTTAGGTTCTAGCATTTCTTCCGTCTCGCTGCTACATTTTTCTAGGATGTTTTGCAATATTTTTAGAGATGATGGATCAATTATACTTTTACACATGATTGCAAAAATCCTTTGATCATACTTACTTGTCCCATGGGTTGCATCCCTTTGGTATGATCCAATGATGGAGGCATCTTGTATTATTCTTCTTCCTTGTCTTGCTGCGTAGTTGAAGTCAACGATGTGTCCTCCTTCTGAAATTATTGTTTGGCCTCTTTAAATAACTCATTTTCCTTTTGCATGTTGAACAACTTCCTTGGTTCAATGTTCATCTTTACCCATTGTTTTTGCGTTGGTTCCTGTCGAACTACATCAGTGCCTATTTTTTCTCCTCGACGTGTTATACTGAGGTGCTTGATTATACTGCACGGTATTGTACTGAGGTTGTGATGGGTTGTACTGTGGTTGTACATTATTCTATGGTTTCTCCACAGTATTATACTGTTTTTGCGTAGTGTTGTATGGAGCTGGGACTTGATTGAACTGTTGCGCTGCTTGCCAAGTCATCATTTCGGCCTGTACCCTATATGCATCTGATGTCCTTTCTCGCATTAGCTCCATAGTTCTACAATATTTATCATCGTGGCCCACTAACTTGCAAAAGGTGAAATATGAACTTTTTGGGATTGTCTGGTATTTCTGCATCATCGTGCAGTGATAAGAATCATGACCCAGTTTGTTACAGATTTCGCACCATAATCCTCCCGGTTGTAATGGATTCGAAATTCATGTTACCATATACTGTGTGAACATTGGGCATTCGTTCTTGTGGTGTCCTTCCATCCTACACATGGCACACCAAACGACTTCTTGTTTGTCCTTTTTCTTATTCTGGTTCAGCTGAAACATGAGATTATTCAAATCTTCCTTCAGTTCTTCGATATATGGGTCTGTCTGTTGGTATTGGTTTTCTTCCAGTTGCAAGGCTTTCTACAGAGCCTCTGCCTACATCTAAATTTTTTTTTGTCGTAAAGGATATTTTAAGTGTGGGATTATTGAA
Source organism: Picea glauca (assembly GCA_000966675.3). Lineage (NCBI taxonomy): Eukaryota > Viridiplantae > Streptophyta > Pinopsida > Pinales > Pinaceae > Picea > Picea glauca. Next base: position 130,551 of record JZKD02S1173416.1, on the reverse strand, counting down.
TTGACAAACAGGTGTTGATGCTACATATCGGTCATGAGATATTTTAACTTTCCCTTCAGTCACTTGAATCTCTAATCGATCTCCCATATAGACTCTCTTGGTTTCTGTCATTTCGATCATCTCGTTCATGTACTGATCCTCTAATCTCAGATTATGGAACTCATTAATCAATAACTTCTTGATGTATGCCAATGCCATTATCGTCCCAAGGGAACTGTTTGTGTATAGACTCATGTGCCAGTCTAGTGTGCGGTCTCTTAGTGTAATAGCTAGCTGAATGAGTTTGGTATCTTCATTAGTGATCTATTTTTCTTCCCAAATATTTTCACAAATGGACAAATTCTTCTCAGGGTCTTCTGTTGCTTCTCCTAGAAATTCTGGTAATTTAATGGTGGGATCGTGTCTTACTATTCTAAGTACTGAACTACTACCTCTTCCACGCGGTGTAGATACTTGAATATTTCTTCCTAAAATCGCTCCTCCAGTTGTTGCTCCTTTTGTATATGTACTTCCTGCTGTCAGACTTCCTCAGAACTGTGGTTGTCTAAACGATGGTGTTCTCTTTGGTGTATTAGTCACACATGGGTTTATGGGTTCCACACTGACATTAATATGGATAGTATGGCTGCCTTCTCCTCCCTTTCTTGGACCTCTCATCTTCCTCTCATATGTTGTGCACAAGATTTCCTCAATACACTCCATAGCCCAGAGATCCTCTACCTCTTCCTCATCACTCTCCAAGCCTTCCCTCGCGGCTATATCTCTCTTCTTGGTATTCACCTTGTATTGGTAGGGTGCTCCGCTACGTGTCTTACCTTTTGACGCCAAGATCCACCTGATCTGGTCGTCATCCATCATGATCAGGTCCAAGGGTTCCTTCTTCTTTCCCGTATCCTTACCTCCTTCCATTTCTCCTCTCTCTGTCAGTGCTTCCCCCATTCCCCCATGCACGCAGGGAAGTTTAGTTGTCTGATTCCATTGTCATTACACCCTTGTTATATAGCAGTATCTTAATAGAAGTATACATTGATCAAATGTACATTCCTCGAGGTCCACGTAGGAATTCTTTCTCCACTGGGTTGTATGACTTCACTATGTCAACTACAAACTCTGTTATAAAACTTTCCACAATATTGTAAAGCCATAAATCTACTGCATAGGTGAATTTGTTGTTCACCTACAGTAACTACTCAATATGTACTAGGGTCCAATCTAACTGTCAAATCTGGTTCATCACATGGTTATCCTTCAACCTTAGTATCCACTCCTACAATAGTTGCAGAAAGTCACATAAAAAGACTTCGTGCAAATCAGTAAACACGTATTTGTCTAGATATTTGCGGGGTGTTATTCTAGGGTTTCTATTGTCTTTTTGTTCAATTTATAACTCTTTGGTTCTCAACCAAGTTTCAATTTCTTATTTTTTGGGGTTCCACGGTATCAACATCCCATTCTAATGGCTCATTACTCTCTTCGTTTCTTTGCTTGTTTCCCACTCCACTTATCTCATCTATTCAATCCTCCTATGTTCCTTCCAATGACAATGAAACCATTTGTTGGTTTTTGTCTTCCTTGATTATACTCTGAGATTCTTATTAACCCATCTTTCATGTCTTTCGAGTTTCCAACAAATCCTCTAAAACTATCAGCCCTCCTAGTAAACCAAAAGGCAACGCAACACATAAAATGGGTTGTGCAGTCTCACCCAAGATAGATTTAATAGATGGTTGTAAGACTCATGCGTTTACATCCTAGGATTGAGCACAATATATGGGATCTTTATTCTGAACCAATTATTATAACTTATGATTTCAACCTACTGTTATTCTCGACTTATTCCCTCAATATTGCAACAACATTTAAACAAGCAATGTAATAACTCATTCATTCATTAAGCATAACAAATAACTAATGAAAAAATGATAAATATATGCATGCATCCATCACATTACACAGACGTTACTGTGGTTCACCCCCTTCTGGGCTACGTCCACAAATATTTGTCTCTTGGCTCTTTTATTCTGGTAGTTCTGCGTGTCCAGCACAGTGCGCTTACAATTCTCCTCAGATGGGTAATATCTATATGAGGCGAACTAGATCACACTAGGATCCTCAGCCTATGATATAATCCTCAGATATTCCTTCTCTCCTCTCCTCTATCTCAACAACTTACAAAATATTACATAACAACATTACAATTCACATCAACTCGTACATATCTATGATGTAACAACAATCTAAACAATGCAAAAATCCAACCTATGATACCTACGTATCAAAACCCTCTATAATACCTTAGTATCAATATTTATACATCTTTGTCTCTTCAACCTTTACAATACATTATCAAAACTCTAACCCTACTTACGTTAGGTCTTCCTCTCATGTGTGTGTGCTTCTTCTCCTTCCAGCTATTGCTCTCCTTGTGCACACTTTCTTGCATGCACACATGTTGTGTTTCCCTCCATCTATTACTTCCATTTATGCACACTTTATTTTCCCATGATCATCCTTATTTCCACTTTGGCCTACTACATACACAAGCCATTGTATTATATTAATTAAAAGTGGAAGATACAACCAAACAGTCTTGATGTTGCAAGGTTCCCTTTCAATGGCCCTTTTCTCCAACACACACACTTGCTCCAAACTTGCATGAAGAAGATCCACAATAACTTGATGGACTGAAATGAAGACCTCAAGCATCAACTAAAATAGAATTCCTCACACAATTCTCAGCCTATTCCTTTATTAACCTTAATTCCTTGCTTAACCTTTTCCATGAGAAATTGATCCTTATATAGGAGAAAGAGAGATGGTTAAAGAGATTAGGATGATCCCACCAAATCAGAGAAGTGAGTAGGATCCCAAACATATGGATGCCACCTCATATTATAGAATATCCCCTTCTAGAACTTTTGTGAACCTCGACATTTTCTTAGTCTTTCAGCTTTGTCGCATCCTGGCTATAAGACAACCTGCGAAAAAATCGCAAACTAGTTTCAGGACATAATTCAGTTATCAGGCATCACTGCATCCTGCATATAGTGCAGTCTGCGACTATCTTCTTTGATAGGGTTTTTTAGAAGATAAATCCAGTCACTTTTCTCGTGAAGAAAGGTTCTTTTGGGAACATGAACACATGCTGTAAAAGGATCATTGGAGTGACCAAAATAATGTGTAACATAATGCCCCCCCAAAGTATGAGGCTGGAACTCGCGACAGCCAAAATACTTTATAGAATGTGTGTGTGTTGGAAACAAGGAGCCGACCAATCGGGAACCTGCAAATGATCAAGAGTATGCATAATATCATACCATTTCTGAGGTAGGCATTCCCATGCTCAGACTACAAGTGATTTAAATCATAAACATCAATCATGGCCACCAATCATACACTATGGATCCATGTCATCAAGATTCTGCATAGCCACTAGGAATACATTGTGGATGTATGATCTAGAAAAATCAAATTCAGAGATAACCATGAGACATACAAAGTGGATCTATGTGTCAATACAAATCATAAATACTCCATCGCAACCTGGACCAAAATGATGATATCCAGGGTCTTTAATCCTGTCGTCTGTAAGTACGAATCTAGCCATGTGATTACAGGTGTTGAAGTCGAACATGGTAGAAACAAATTGATTGCCATCCATTGATGAAAACCATTAACAAGTGCGAGGGAAATCACCATTGTTGTCAATGAATCCCAAGGTACCTTAGTACAATCCAACGAATGTGAATAAATGAGCTGAAGTTGGGCACTTGATGGAATCTTTTGATTAGAGGTCAATGATGTGAATCCACTATAGAAAGAAAAGAAACCTACCATTGAGGCATGCAGCATCTAAGGTAATAAATGATTTCTAAGTCTTGTTCTTGGATAATGAATTGAAGTCGAGAAGAATAGACTAGTCACGGGAGGGACTTGATGTATCCCCCATCAATGACACGAAATAAGTAACAGATTTGGCATAGATCAAAGTACAAAAGTGATTTGAAAATGACACAGGGAAGGCCAACATGGTAGGAATTTATAATTTCAGATGGCTGACTCGATAGAGGGCTTGTTTAGGGTTGGACTTCTCTTCAACATATGAACGACACAACAATGGTCTTGGCAGCATTGACTCAAGGACAACCCCATATATGAACTTCTAGAAGGCCAAATGAGAGACAAATGGATTTATCAACCTAGATAAAATGATGAAGGGGGTGTCATGTTCAAGAGCGACTATTATTTCCACTAACGCAAATACTGAGACACATTTATTTCCCAAATTCCCCCCCACCATTTCTAGCGAGTACCTCTTTATTTTTACGCAAGCTTGAGGAGGATAACATATGCTTGTTGATGTAAGCTCATCCTTCAGATGAGTCCCTTGGATTATGTTTAACGAACCCTAAGAAGAACTGGTTTGGTTCCATGTAGGTCTTTCGATGTTTGTTTAATGAGTCTAAAGAGAGAAAACTCGGGGTTTTTTCATGTTTAAAGAGTCTAAAAAACACTTAAAGAGAACTCTCTCAATTCCTTTTTCGTAAATTAGTTTGATGAGAATGAAAAAGTGATAATCTACCACCCATCAAATTTTTTCTTCAAATACTTTTACGAGCGTGAAAAGAACAAGGTCGCTTGACAATCTTTTCATTTTTATGGAGCGTGAAAAGAGCTTAAAGGACACTCCATAGGTGTTGTTTTTCATGTTACCATCACGAGTACGAAAAACAAAATAAAAGTATACTCAGTTATGTTCTCATTGATTTATGAGCATGAGAAGGAACAAAATCTAAGCTCAATATTTTTTTTTCAAAAACCCTAAAAGGATCTATACATGCGACAAATGTTAAAACAAACCAAAAAATGAATCTGTGTTCCATCATTCGCAATCCTAGATATCTCACCTGTGAAAAATCAAATACTTGAAATGTCATTAGGACTTTAGGGTTTAGGTGAAATGCATAAAATATTATAAAATACGAATGGAAAAGTGAAAAAGTTAATAAATATGGGTAAAAACTTCTTTTTACCATTCCATTTTTATTTCACCCAAAACTTGTCCCAAAACCCTCGTTTCACCTCAAACTTTCACTGTGGATTGTGGGAGGCACGATCAGTCATTTAGCGATCGGTCTCCACTGAATAAGTAATCTTATCATCCTCTCCATCTTCCATGGATTAATTTTGTGTTTCATTGGTTAAAAGTATGTTTTTGGGGCTGAATTCATGAGGGTATTTGCACACGGAGGTCATCATAGGCGCCTTATATTGTGCTCTACGACGATCCAAGGTCTCCGCAAGCATCCTTATGGCTTCCTTATGGAAATTCTGCACTATGTAGGTGATTTCACCTATTTCATGCACAACTCAAAAATTTCTTATGGATGTTTGGCCAATAAAAACTTCCAAGGAGGTAAAATAAAGATGCTAACTTCTCCTTGTGGCTCTAATGCATGTTTTTTATGGTCAAAATGTTGGAGTGGAGGGATACATAACATGAATAGGATGATTACTTCACTGGGAATGAACCAGGAACAGTTAATGCCCTCCGACAGTGTGGATTGTTGAGGTTCTTCAAGATTCAAGGCATGAGATCCCAATTGAGGTTGCTTGAATATTTAGTCCACATGTGGGATGTGGATCAGCATGTATTCCATGTGGGGGCCCACATACTCAGTCTAGATATCGAGGATATCTATTTTTTGATGGGGCTGTCTTGTCGTGGGTCCCGCGTGACATTGACAGGTAGCAGGGGTGGTGGTTTGCAAATGAATGAGTACATTCAACAATACTATGTACCAGAGGCTGAACTACGTAGTGGCAAGGTCACTATTAGGGATGTATGGGACTTACCCTTACGGACCATCCTTTTCACCATCTCACGTATGGCGGGGAGTGAATCTCCTCATATGGCTCTTCAGAGCCACTTCCAATATGCAGTGGAGTGCATGGAGCCCTGTGTTTTTAACTGGTGTGATGGGCTCCTCAGGAGCATGAAGAAAAAGTTGACCAAGTGTAGGAAAGGTGAACTGAAACAATTCAAATACAATTCAATTTTGGTGTCTTTCTTCTTGGAGAGGGTTCCACACTTGCGCCTATAGGTAGAGTGGGGAATATCGTCCCCGCAAGATCCAAGAATGAAGAGGTGGTGAGACCTCATGGCTCGGCATGTGACGGGTCCTATTGTCAGATATAATGATGTGTTCTTCGATTGGTTGAGGCCCCAACTTCTTATGGTAGATGGCTATGCATACACTAGCTTGGAATTTAGAGGTGACCCATACTTGGTTCTTCCTTAAGGTTCTCAATGGGGGAACTTAGGTAAGAAACACATTTTGTTTTTATAATTTTTTTTGCAAATGTTTTGAACTATAAAAAAATTTTATGTTCTTAATCCGATGACTAATAAAAAAATCCTTCACAATGAAGATGTGGGACCTTACCAATATCCAGGTAAATCGCCCATCCATAGGCGAGGGAAGATATTCGAGGTAGCAGGATTGGTCGTTGCTGACTATGAGGCTATCGAGCAAAACTTGGAGGGGTTGACAGTGGATGTCCCAGATATCTCTATTAATGAGATCCTGAGACATTACCAATGCCATACAGTGGGTGTATCTGGTTCTATCAGTCTATTTCTCCATAGAGTAGCACGGGAAGTCATGTGTTATTGTGAGCAACATCCTTGATTTTATTTTTGTATATGAATCTATGTGCTTCACATTTTTGATATTTTGGTCTTCGGAAAAAAAAAAAAATTGTAAAACTTTTATTGTTATATATACATGAGGATCCTACCGGCTTACTTGCTTTATATACAAAATGTGATTTGATTTATAGGTGTCTCAAATGTCTGTTTAACACATAATTAACTAATGTGTCGATATTCAATGTAATCAAAATGATGTTCCAAGAGGCAGATTCATAAATATACCCTTAACAAAGTAGATCTTCAGATAGCATAGACATTACTCAATTTTAGTACTATTAACTGTGAATAGATTCGTACAACAAGATGACAAATTCCAAGTGAAATAACATCGGTCAACAATTCAATGACTGCATTGTGTTCCACAATATTGTTAGTTTCATGACCGAGGCAAACACTGTGTCGACTAATTAATTCTTTCGTAGGTGTGTAGATTGCCCAAGCAACAGATGCTAAGTTTTGATTACTATGACTAGCGCCATCGACAAAACCAATGTAGGGTAGCAAAGACCCCAAAATATGGAAACCAAGCACAATCCAAGGTAAGCAGTTGGGGGTCGAAACGAAACAATGAAAAAGTACACAAAAGTAGCACACAAGAGTATGATAGAGTACAAATACAAGCACTCATGCAAAAATGACTTAAGCATAGTACTTCTTCAAGTAAATCCCATTTTTGGGTTCACTCAAAGGAATTCCATCATAATCCATTAACTCATAGGCTCCCTTCTCCAACACTTGTTTGAAAATATAAGGGCCTCGCCACATAGCCTCTAAATTTTTGGCCCCTAGTAAATCATGATATTGTTCATAGAGGAGAACTAGATCACCTTCAGAGAAAACACATGGCTTGACATGTTTGTCGTATTGGGCTTTGACATGCTTTTTTTGAGTTTCAATAACCAGGGTGGCATCACGATGGGTTTCATCTAATTACATCAGGTACAATAGACGTTCCTCTTCAACAAAGGTGTTTGGGAGAAGTTCAATGGCTAGTTTCAAATATGGTATCTCACATTCAATTGACAAAACAACATCGATACCATAAAATAATTGGAAAGGTATGAACCCAGTGGAAGACTTGACAAATTTCCTATAGGCCCATAATGTTGAAAACAACATCGTGTGCTAACTTGTTTTATGAATTCCTATCATCCATCGAAGCATAGTAATAAGAACTTTATTTATCGCTTAAACTTGGCCATTAGCTTGTGGAAGATAGGGGGTTGAGTTTTCATGCCGAAGAACCAACTTTTTAGTAAGCTCGAACATCATGAAATTTTGAAAATGACTATCGTGATCAGTAATGATAGCTTGGGGTACAATGAAACGAGTAATGATATGATTGAATATGAACAAAGATGTAGTTTTTGCAGTGTTATTAAATGTAGGCATCGCCTCAGCCCATTTAGTGAAATAATCCACCGCTATAATGATGTATCCATACCCCCCGACCGAGTGAGGGTTACATGTCATGAAGTCAATGCCCCATTTTGTGAAGGGACCAACAGAAATTACAGGGTGTAAAGGAGCGGGATGATATCTTATCTTATTACTATACATTTGACAAGCATGGAATTTTTGGACGACAATGATACAGTCTTTAAACAAAGAAGCCTAGAAGTATCCTGTTCGTAAGATATTTTGGGCAGTGGCATACCTAGACATATGTCCGCCACATGCGTTGGAGTGGTAGTCATTCAAATCTTTCTCAGCCTCATCGTAGGTGAGACATCATCGGAAAATAGAGTCAACACCATGACGATAAAGAGTGTCACTGAGAATTATGTATTGACGACTTGATACCGTATACGATGACGGTTCGTGCTAGAAAGGTCGGGCTGAAAAGTTTGAGGCTGGATATAAATCATAATATCTTCGTACCAAATTTCATAAGAACTGATCAGAAAAAGGATTCATCAGGTAAAGAATCCTCTGCCACATTTTCTATCTCAATTGAGGGAAGGTCACATATCAATTCGGCAAAAACCAAATATTTCTTAGAATTAGCATGTTCGAATTCTAAGTCAAACTCTTGTAGAATCACTATCCATTTGGAGTACTTTCCCACCAGCAATTGTCGAGTGAGGATGTGTTGCATGGGGTTGCAATCTGAAATAACAGTGGTCTTATGTAATAAGATATAATGATGAAAATGTTGGACAACTTGAAAAACTGCCAAGGCCAGTTTCTCCACATGTAGGTATTTGGCTTTGGTGGTCATGAGACTTTGACTCAAATAGTAAATTACATGTTCATCTTGTAAATCATATTCTTGGACTAAAACCATGGCAATGGTAGAGTCCGAAGAAACTAGGTAGAGGAAATCATCTCGACTATAATCTGGTGGGAAAAACAATGGTGTACAGGTTAATGAAAGATTCAAAACTTCGAAGGATTTGTTGGTAGTATCGTCCCATACAAACTCATAACATTTTTTCAACAGTCGAGTAAATCCCTGTGTTAACTCGGTGTAATTGGGAATGAATCGACGCAAAAAAATTTCCTTCCCTTCCAAACTTTGAAGCTGGCGTAGTGTGGAAGGAGGAGGTAGATTAAGGATAGCCTCAACCATCAAAGGGTCTACCCTAATTCCATGTAGTGACACAATAAAACCCATAAGATGATCGAACTCCACACAAAAAACACATTTGTGTGGGTTCAAACATATACGATAGAAACGACAACGAAGGAAAATGGCTCAGAGGTGTGCCAGGTGATAGTGGCAATGCATGGAATGCATTGGTAGATCATTGAGATATGGTTGTACAATTTTCTTGATATCATGAAAAGAATAAGACATGGCATGCTGAAAAGTCACACCAGCGTTCTTCAAACCGAAAGGTAGTTTCCTATAGGAAAAGGTACCCCAAGGACAAATGAAAGAAGTTTTGTGTTGATCTGTAGGAAAATTATTAATCCGATTATAGCTGGAGAAACCATACATTAAAGAGAATATTTCTCTCCCGGTGAAATCGTCGACGATCTAGTCAACGAAGGGGGTTGGATAATTGTCCTTAGGACAAGATTTATTAATATCGCTATAATCTACACATACACAGATCGTGCCTTGTTTCTTATCTACCAAAACTAGATTGGATTGGATACACAATCGGTTAAATCCACATGATAGATAAAGACATCCTTAAGAAGTTTTTCAAATTCAAGTTTGATAGCTACAACTTTATGAGGATGGACTGGGCGAAGTCTCTGCCGGACAAGTTTAACATCCAGGTAGGTCTTAATTTCATGCACAATGATATCAGGATCAATACCCGACATCTCTTCATAGATCCAAGAGAAAACGTCATGGAATTCATGAAAAATGGCTTTATAAGTGACGATCTCATCAACGGAACATGAGGCGTCGATGTGAACATTTTCGATGACTCCAGGTTTAATGGATATGTCAAGAGGAATGGTGGGTGAAATATTACTCAGGTTCCCTTCATATAGCACGTCGTGTGGTGACTAGGGAACAGATGGAATGACAACAATGGTCAACAAAGTCAAAATCCGTTGGTAACTCTCTATGGTGTGCTTCTCTAGGAAGAGAATGGAACGATGATGTCCATCATCGTAGGGGGTGTCTTCCATAGACATGAAAAACATGATCATCTTGTCGGTAGGAAAAATCATGTGAAACGGATCGAGATATGAATCACAGAGAGAGGGAGTAGAAGGGGTTATTGATTGAATGACTTGATAAACAGATTCAATTGGACTTAAGGGCATTTTTTCTCCATAGAAAAGATAATCACTAGGATCAGGTACTATCCATGGGTCATGAGACGCGGGGATTTCGCGAACAGAGGTGGAAACTATGTTGATTGAGGTGAAAAAAGGAGGTTGAATCTTTCAGAAGACCCAGGCCAACATTTGCGTACCCATGAGGTGTCTTCGCGATGAAGGGTATGTTTCTAGTATGAGAATCATAATTAAAAAAGGCCAGTTGGTCAACAGTGATGACCTTTCATTGGTGTGGGAAATGTAACACATGGAAAAGAGTAGACACAACTCCACACATGGAATCAATCCAGCTACGACCAAGTAAGAGGTTATAATCAAGAGGCACATCAAATACCTCAGCTTCGACATTGACCAATTTTCCTTCCAACGTAATAGACAACAAAGGAAGAACACCGTAGGGTTTAAAACTAGAACCATTGAAGGCCTTAAGTGTATTGTGTGTTAGAAAAACAAGATCGTGGAGCAATAAAATAAAACAAATGTGGAAACAAAACACATAAGATATACAATACAATAGAGACACAGATTTATGTGGTTCACCCAATGTGGGCTACGTCCACCAGAGAAATTGCCAGGTCCTTCCTTTATTATTATCCAGCATATGAAGGGATACAACCTACATCAAACCCGTTGTAACTTCCTCTTCTTTCTCTCATAGTATCCTATCTCAGAATACAATATTCACCATCAACCATAGCCGCAATACATTTCCCTCATAAAAGACAGTTTCCTTCTAGGGAAAAAATCTCTAACATAATCTCTATCGTTAGATCTGTGACCTTATAATGAACGATCCAGATTTACAATGAAATTACAATATACATTTACAAGGCAATTTTTCCTTCGGGGGCTTCGCCCCCAAACACCCTAGCCAGGGGGATAACCCCCCATCTACACTCCCCCACATGGAAGAGTGTACATACTTATGGAGTGTAAATACTTCATGGGGTATAAACATGGCTGAAAGCAAGGACCTCTGAATCAAGAAGATAATCAGGCTCCACAACCAACAATCTCCCACTTGGAGACTGATCTCAACAACTCCACCACTGTTGTATATGATGGACTCTGAACCTTCTTGGACCTGGAAAATTTATCATCTTTATCTTCATTCTTGAAGACCAACTAAAACTGAGCAGGAACTCAGTTTCTCCCTAGTTACTCCCTTTGTTAACATGTCTGCAGTATTCTGGCTAGTGTGTATCATTTCCAACTTCAAATGTCCATGTTCCAAGGCGAATCATATGACGTGGTACCTCAATTGTATATGCTTAGTCTTCGAATGGAAGGCTAAATTATTTGCAAGGTGAATGGCACTGTGACTATCATAGTACAACCTATTGTTCTCCTACTTCTTTCCCAATTCCTCCATAAACCTTTGTAACCAAATCATCTCTTTACTAGCCTCTGTAGCAGCAACATACTCTGCCTCTGTTGTTG
>JZKD02S1173416.1:90274-115321 GCA_000966675.3 Picea glauca | reverse complement strand
AGAGTGTACATACTTCTGGGGTGTAAATACTTCATGGGGTATAAACACGGCTGAAATCAAGGACCTCTAAATCAGGAAGATAACCAGGCTCCAAAAACAACATTGTGTGATTCGGTGAGGGGAGAGCCAATGGATTTCCAACATGTAACAGACATAACGCACGTCGAGGTACCCTTGTCAATAACAGTTCTGCATATATTCTTGCTCTCTACAACAACTTGAATCTGAAATGCTAACTGAGGAGGTAGCCTTGGAATTTGATCTTCCAGGTCAAAGATTAACAAATTTGTATCTGTGGGATCAATTCCAACAATGTCCTTTAACAGTTCCTTTCGTTGAGAGAGATAACTTTGAAGGAATTCGAGAGATGACATCATAGAGGGTTCTTACGCAAGGTCCCTAGTGGAGTTGCCAATTTTGGTATTGGATTAATCAGTAAATGAGGACATAAACTGATCTCCCTAGATCCACTTAGATCTAGAACAAAAAAAGACAGGACATGATGCTTTCCTTAAGCTCTAATCATTGAATTTACTATCAAACAAGAGATGAGTGACATACCTTTGAATATCTCTTCCTTGTATCTTTGTTGTCCTTTCTCCACTCTGATGCTCTTATGATATTGGATCTGCAATAAAACACAAACCAACCAAAGTGAAAGCAATAATAGTATATTCAATGAAAACTTATGCATGTGATCAAGGAGTCATGCAATAAAATGAGAATGATTTTATGGGAAAGAAACATGCCACTGTATTATATTAAGTAAAAGTGGAAGATACAACCAAACAACCTTGATGTTGCAAGGTTCCCTTTCAATGGCCTTTTTCTCCAACACACACACTTGCTCCAAACTTGCATGAATAAGATACACAATAACTTGATGGACTGAAATGAATACCTCAAGCATCAACTAAAGTGGAATTCCTCACACAATTCTCAGCCTATTCCTTTATTAACCTTAATGCCTTGCTTAACCTTTTCCATGGGAAATCCATCCTTATATAGGAGAAATAAATGGTTAAAGAGATCAGGATGATCCCACCAAATCAAAGAAGCAAGTAGGATCCCAACCATATGGATGCCACCTCATATTCTAGAATATCCCCTTCTAGAAATTTCGTGAACCTCAACCTTTTCTTAGTCTTTCAGCTTTGTCGCACCCTAGCTATAGGACAACTTGCGGAAACGTCACAAACCAGTTTCAAGACAAAATGTGGTGATCAGGCATTGTCGCATCCTGCATATAGTGCAGCCTACACCTATCTTATTTAATAGGGTTTTTTAGAAGAGAAATCCAATCACGTTTCTCATGAAGAAAGGTTCTTTTGGGAACATTAACACATGCTATAAAAGGATCACTGGAGTGACCAAAATAATGTGTAACACTAGGCTTGACCCTTCATCGGGGGAATCCACGATCCCGATGATTGATAACTCACAGTTTGACGTTGTCAATGTGGGGGTTGGTTTGTGCCCACCATTGATGGGTACTTTGGATTACCCACCTCCTTATGGTGTCAATATGATATTGGCTATCCCCAACTAGCCTAGGGATGAAATATTTCAAGTATCGTCATTCTGTACAACTTAATTTAAAGATCCATGGACTCTTCCTTCCCCATCAACTTCGATGGAAGGGACAGGGCATCCTAGCATGTCCATGCCCTTTTCTGCGGAAAAATTTGTGTACAGTATTTTCCAATAAGCTTTGATCGACCTCGATCTGACTCTTGCACCGGAGTTAGATCCAGTTCTTGAGCCTATTTAGGCTCAAGATTCCCTTGCCACTATTGATTCTTTAGAATTGGTATTTCCCTCTGACGAGGTGATTTTAGGGTCATTGACTAGTTCGGACAAACTCTGGGACTATCTCCATCACAGATCTTATTTCCTCCCAGAGTTAAGAAGAATAGAGGTAGGAGAATTTGTGTTGACTATGACTGGAGATAGGTCTTGTCCTATTAATCCTCTGGCTACGCACGTAGTTTATGCCGAGGGTAATATGGAAACCATTATTGAAATGATACCTATTGACATCTCCAAAACCCCTGGTGTCGTGGATAATGTCTTCATCAGAGCAGACTGCTCCCCCGAAGAGATTCAAATATACACAAATTTATTTAAGGAATTTTGCGATGTTTTTTCCTAGTATTACGAGGAAATGCGAGGCATTGATCCAAGAATTGTCGAACATGAAATAACAACTTATCCTGATGCCAAACCAGTCTGACAAAAGCTTCATCCAATTAATCCTAGGAAAGCAACAACTATTAAGGCTGAAGTAGAGCAGCTTCTCAAAGCTGGTTTCATCTACCCCATTCAATTGACTCAATGGGTGTCAAATCCCATTCCAGTCAACAAAAAACAAGGAATGATTCACGTATGTATGGACTTCCGTGATTTGAACAAGGCCTATCTAGAGGATAATTTCCCCACCCCATTCATTGAGCATATTTTCGATGAATGTGCAGGCTGCAAGGTTTTTTCTTTCATGGATGGTTTTTCGGGATACAATCAGATACCGATTAAGCTCAAAGACCAGCAAAAAAAAACTTTTATCTATCCATGGGGTACATTTTCTTATTGGAAGATGCCTTTTGGCTTGAATAATGTTGGAGCCACTTTTCAGCGGGCCATGGCTTTTTCTTTCCACAACCTAAGACACATAGTTGAGGATTATCTCAATGATTTAGCATCATGATCTTGTAAGAGAGATGATTATCCCATGCACCTATGACTAATATTTGAGTGATGTCGCTACTATTAGATTCGCTTGAATCCAAACAAGTGCAGTTTATGTGTGACGTTGGGTCGTCTACTAGGTTTCATAGTTTCAAACACAAGGATCATGGTTGATCCTATGAAGTTTGAGGAGATAGTTCAGTTTCCTTCCCCCTGCACAGTCCCTCAGCTTCAAATCTTACAGAGTAAAGAGAAATTTCTTTGGTGTTTTATCGTAAACTACGCCGAGATCACTAAAGGGTTCATGTGTTTACTAAAGAAGGGAGTCCCTTTCCATTCGGATGGAGCCTCTAAATTCTCTTTTGAAGTTTTGAAATGTGCCCTCATGTCTGCCCCTCTACCCCAGTCTCCCAATTATAATAAATATTTCTTATTGTACTTGGTCGTTGTAGAGTCAACCATCGGTATGGTCTTGGTTCAAGAGGATGATTTTCTTGAAGAGCATGTGATTTATTACCTGAGCTAAGGCCTAGTTGGAATAGAACTCAACTACTCCCATGTTGAGAAGATTGCATTGGAAGAAAGCATGTTGTCCAGTGGTTCTGTCATTACATTATTCTTCATAAGACCACCCTTTTTGTCATTGTGAATCAATTTTAGTACGTGTTTACATGACGTGTCATCAAAAAAAATATTAGTAGATGGATCGTTATCCTCCAGGAATTTGACTTGGATTTTGTTTCTGAGAAATCGAAAAAGTCACTGGTCTTTGCGGAACTTATCTCGGAACTTCCGATCAAATCAGGTGATGTTACGCCTAAAGAATCATAGATTAAAGGATATCTTTTTATGATCTCATATTCAGACCCCTGGTATGGAGATATATTATTCTATCTCCATAATTTGAGGTGCCCCGCCTCTGCTTCTCACGATGAGCGTCGACGTATATGCCATCTGGAAAAAAATTATCTCGTACTCAATGACACTTTGTATCGTCGAGGTGTAGATTGCATCCTTTGTCGGTGCATCACTCATGAAGAAGCATGACTCATTCTTAATGATTGCCACACTGGAGCACGTGGTAGTCATATGTCTGGTTTGGAAACAACCCAAAAGATTCTACGAGCCGGTTACTTTTGGTCGACGTTAATCAAAGATTGCATTGAATCGGTCAATAAGTGCTACCCATGTTAGATATTCTCTTGGAAGATGAGGGGACACCCCGCTCCCATGTTTCCCTTCATTACAGTTGGTCCCTTCACAAAATGGGGGATTGATTATACTACATGCCACCCAGTTTTATCTAGGGGGCATCATTATATCATTGTAGCAGTAGAATACTTCACAATGTGGGTCGAGGCTATGCCAACATTCAATAATGATGGTGAAACAACAACTCTCTTTATTTTCAATCAGATAATAGCAAGGTTTGGCATCCCGAAGGAGATTGTCACTAACCATGGAAGTCACTTTCAGAACAAAATGATGTCTGAGTTATCACCAAATCTTGGGTTGAGGAAATAACATTCATCACCCTACTACCCACAAGAAAATGGTTAGGTGGAAGCTGTGAATAAGTCCCTCAAGACGATTCTGCAGCAAACGATCAATTATGCCAAGTCAAATTGGCATTTGATGTTGTACTCATCATTGTGGGCCTACCAAACATCTATAAGGACTACCACCAGTTTCTCACCTTTTCAAATCATTTATGGGTTGGAAGCAGTCTTGCCAATAGAGTGTCGGATCCCATATCTAAAGTTGGTAGTACAATTATTGTCAGACACTTCACCGCTTGAGGAACGCTTATTATATCTCGAGCATCTCAATGAGTAGCAATGTGATGCAGCCTTGGCTAACAAGATGTTGATGGGCGAAATCGACCGTCCGTCAACTGAGAGAGCGGAACCGGTCCGGGGTTGTCTAATAACCCAAGCCATTTGGAATGAACCACCCTGACGGGTTTAGCGGCTCCGTTGGCCGATCTAAGGTCCTAGGAAAACCAAAGAGAAAACTAATCTAAACTAACTAATCTAATTAAAACAAATAAAACAAACTAAACTAACATAAAACTAAATAAAACAAACTAAGCTAGCTAACAATAAAACAAACTAATCTAACTAACTATATATATAAACTACTAATTTATACTATACTAACTACTAACTACTAACTAAAATATAACTTATTCACAAATATACAATATCTACAAAATACAGATTTAAATAAAACCTGGAAAACTCATTTGCAATCTTCCCTAAGACAGAGAAAGGTATTTCTTTTTTGATTTTGTAATTTTATAAACAATAAATAAAACTTACTGAAATTAAACAATCTAATATACTAATTCTACACATATATCTAACTAAACTTATATCTAAACTAAACTACTATAATATACTAAACAAACAAATGACAAACTGACCTGGAAATGCTCCAAATTTGTCCTGTGTATGATGACTTCGAAGCTGGCCGGAGGAAGGAAACTCGCACTGGATGATCTAGAAGCTTCTCGTAAACGATAGGCTGCACTTCTCTTTGAGTTGTTTACAGGACAAACAAGACATAAAAAATCATAACAATTATATGATTTATAAATTTCTGCAATAAGGGAAACCTGTTATGTAAAAACTTATACTTAATAATTCAACTTATGAAGAAGAGAACTCTGTCATTCACAAACTGAATCGAACAATTGCTATGTTTTTTATACACTTGGAAGAAATCAGATATGGATTATATTGATTAAATTATATTATTTGCAAAAGACTAAGATAGCTAAAGTAGTCATTAACCAAATGCAAATAGATATACATAAACATAAAACAAAATATTGATATTATGAAAAGCTAAAGCTGTAGCAGAATATCAGATTCTGTCTCAGTCTGTATTAAAATTCCATATCCTTGTTCTCCCACGAATGAGGATCCTCTTATTACAAAAATAATAAGTATTTATAAGATTTTCCACAGGGTAAAACCTCCCTGTGGAAGTTATCAAACTCTTTACATAATCTGGGAAGATATTCCCAAGATCAACTAAACTAAGAAACTAAAATGAAATGAAAATATCCAAATATCCTCTAAACTGTCCATCAAATCCCATGCAATTTCGAATTCACCTGAAACAGGTCAGAAATAGACAAGTTAGAGAGATATTTAATTAATAAAACAATAAAAATTTAATTCTACAGACTTAGCTACAGAATCATCTGATTCTGTAGCTAGTATAAATAAAGGTACATGATCAGAATTGAAATTAAATCAAATCTTTTTAATAAATACAAATTGAATTAACAACCAATAGTCATTTAAAATGAATCATGAATTGAAATTGATATTCTATTATAAACTCAAACAAGATCCACATCATTAACCGAATACAAAGATAGCAAAACTCTGTTTCAATTATAATCATAAATCGGGTAGACAGAATCATAACCAAACAATTTTGAGAATCGTTTCATATCCAATATGAAAGCAATGCAATCAAACAAATAGAAGGCAAACGTTGTGTTTTTCCAACAACAGGAGATACGATCAGATCGAAACAAAATCGTTTTAAAAATTATTATAGATTTCATGACATCAAACGATTCACACCATAAGTAGATTAATTCAAACAGGTGCGAGAATCAACTCATATAAAATCGTAACCAGATCGATTCGACTTTGATCACAATCATAATAGAATCGAAAGAAGAGATAATTGGTTATTGCAAAATGGGAAAATAAAGTTGATTGGTATTGAACGAAATCATTAATTTCAAACGAATCATGACTGAGTTTAACATAGAAATAAATCATGAATCCAGATATAACCAATCTCGTTCTACAAATCAAAATCAAACAGAGCATCCATTGCAATACGAATCTAACTCATAACATGGTCAAGCTAACAGTACTTCAATCAATGTGAATTAACCGGCTGGGGTTTAGCGTAATCATTATGAATTAAATCCTTTCCATGATTTGGGCGTGTTTGTACAGGCTTAATAAAAAGCAATGTTTCCAAAGAAACAGAGTCACATTGGAAATGATTCGAGTTGTATTCATGTTCTTTGAAGGTCATATGGCACAGCAAACCGTAACAATTAACCTCATCAAAATCGTTGCCAATTATAGCGTATGAATTATAGAGAAATCGAATCAAAATGTGATTGTATTATAGATTGAGTATGAGAAACATTTCTTGTCTAGAATAGACACAAACAAATTCAATTAACAGCGAAGCATCCATTTTAACAAATCAAATCCACACTAAGATCAATCAAATCGATCAAAATCTAAGAGAAGCTAAACTGGGAATGATCGGTAAAACGAAATTTCATTTACTCAAAGAAAAATATACAGTCAATTCACAATATAAACAGAGCTATTCGAGAGTAATATCCAATCACTATATTAATCACGATCATTCACAGAGATAAATGATATTGAAATCATACCTGTGTAGCGACGAGGCTGCTCAATTATGACAACTTGGAATTTACAATTGTCGTGGCTGATTCCACATTTTTAAACAGGATGGAGCCGGTCGTCTTTTGTTTCTTATCTGTCGCTTGTAGCTTGGCCTTTTGACTGGTTAGGACTGCAATCTGGTCCTCCAAAGATTGAATCTTTGATTGGAGAATCGGCACATCAATATAATATCTCTCTAACCATGAATTGCATTGATCATAGGGTGACACTGTGGGTTTAGACAGAGTAGGAGAGGATTTGGGCAAATGACTGAGGGTTTGACAAGGCAACTTAATGCCTGGGTAGTTAGGGTCATCCTTTAGGCAGAGGGGTAGGTTTGATACAAAATCAAACGAGGGTTTGGCACACAAACCTTGCGAATAGGGGTATTCGCTAGCCAAGAAATGCTCCACTTCCAAATCGAAGTCCTCACTCAACACGATAGGGTTAGGCTCGACAGGGGGTTTTGGCTTGTTCCTTACCATCCGTGAAATCAAACGTGCAATATTTTTCCCTTTGGCGTTTGTAGTGAGGTTTGCCTTGGGCTTTTTTCTCATAGGCTTAACAGTCTCTACACTCTTAGTCACAGTGTGGGGTAAATCGATAGGAGGGTCGGCCTAGGGTTTAGGCAGAAGGACATGGTAGGGCACTGGGGGTACAAACTTGACCTCACTCACCACAGGTTTGTCGACCTGTGTAGGGTTCGACTCCTCGAAACCATTTCGAGCAACGAAATTGATCCAACTATCCCCGTGCAGACTCAAATGATAGACAATGATAACCTTAACCAGCCCATAATGAAAAAGGCTACTATCAGTCTGGTGTATTTTGTACTTCTTCGACATTTTAAACAGGCTACGATGCAAATAATAGGGCATATTAAGAGAGTATCCCATAAAAACCATAAGCAAACGCAGGTGGTGTAGAAACACAAGTTCGTAGTGACCTTCACAGGTCACAAACTGCTTGATTATCATCAACAAATCATGCCAACATTGTTTGAGCATAGTTACAGGCATATCTCTATCACAGGAGGTGATTTTGCACGATTGAAACAACAATGCCCACGGGATTTCCTCGACCTTGCAATTCTTAAACCAATGCTGCCCAGAGGTAGATAACCCCGTGGATGAGCTGATGAACTGTTCATCAATCTCTAACTGTACATCACCTACCTTGGCTCGACAACCATCAAAGGTCATGGAAAACTGTCGAGCTACGCAAAGGTTAAAACCCTCAAAACGTTCCACGAAGGTAAGCCATCCATTGTTTGCCAAATCTTGGCGGGCATTGTCAAACATCAACAGGGCTTGTTTTCCATTGGGTTCAACTCTCACGACTGGTGCCATGGAGTTGAATGCATGGTAAGGGAAGGGTTCGAATTCATCAACACACAGTAACAGAGCTACCGGAACCAACAACAATGAATCGAGCCAAAAGAGGTAAGCATAAATGTGCGCATGCGAAGGTGGTGGAGTCATTCACTGCCATGCACAATAGTTATGGTAAAGTACAACTGTCGTTTTACACATCTGTTCAAACAATCATAGCATAGCTCAAAAATCATATCGTTTGGCCAACCAAAGAATCAAATGGTAAGTGTTATGCCAACGCGCCAAATCAACTTTAGAGTATAGTTTTTAAACCATCCACATTCAACGTGAAACCAACACCAAATGTTAGCCATGCGCCATTGTATAAATGTTTAACCAATGTGCCGATTGATATTCATATAGTCGACAAGCCAAAAATTATAAAAGGATTAACATAAGGGTTATATCATATATATATATATATAATAAATTTAATCACAACCCCTATGCAGAATCAAAGATCAGGCAAGTCATAAAAAGTGTAAATCCAAATGCTCAATGCCTTACAAACTCAATAAAATCAAGTTATGCAATCAATATAAAAAATGTCCAATGAGCATAGTTTGAAAGTCCTTTCAGCCACATAACGATAAGAAAAAGGTAAGTGCAGTAGGCATATCGATAAAAAGATCATGATAGTTCAGATAGTGATCGAAATGTGACCTCAAAAGGAGAAGTTTCCATGCTTACAGTCGTGAAAACTTAACGAAGACAAATGTGTAAATGTCGCAAGAAATGAAAGTGTCGTCTATTTGAAGAATGCGACGAAAAACTTGATGTTCGCAAGACATGGGTGTAGGCAGCCTATAGGATCGTCAAAAAAGGTGAATTGGCTGCCAACTATGGCGACACACTGGAAGAAGCAGTTATCTTTGTAAAAGTAACAAATTTAGATTAGGACAGCCAAGAAAATTTCAACTCAAAATAACAACCAGAAAATCATTCAAACATCATCATTAATCATTTTTTTTTTAGCAATGTTTTAAAAGATGAAAACCAATAACAGTCTTAAGATCAACAAGTCACGATATTAAAGATAAAATCTTCAATATTGTTGGCATGGCCACTGCTACCAGTAGGCATCCATAGCCTCGATAGGGTTGCCAATTAACCCACTCTGACATCTGTATCCTATCAAGAAGTTCTGGATCAGAATAAAGGACATTAAAGAGGTTTCTTATATTTTTTTGCAGATTTTCATGTACCCGACATTGCTTCACTACCAGCGGGCTTGTTCAGTACCCCGATGAAGTTATCTTGGCACCATGCTTGCATTTACCCGCTGCTAGCAAACCTGTTCAGTATCCCGGCGGGTTTACAAGCACTTCCCACAGCTCTTATTAATAATTTTTTTTCTTTTTCTTTTCTAGATATATAGCTGAGCCAGGTGACGCTGAAAATCTTGATATTTTAGCATATTTTAGACCTCATCAGAATTTTTTAGCACTGTCCTTTATTTTTCTCCAGAAATGTTTTATTTACAAAACAACTTCCTATGACAGGGAGACATATTTTGAGTCATTCCTTTACGGAAAAAGGGACAGCGTAAAAAGATAATAGATGATCATGACCAGCTTTGCTCAGAGATTGAAATCAGTAATACTTCTTTCAAACAACAAAATTTTCCAACATAGATATCAATTTTAGAGATATACCATTGATGTTTGTACAAATTTTCAGAAGTTATTTCAGCGAATAAATTTTTTCTATCGTCTTTGTCTGAATGGCTCAGTGTACAGGTATGTGTATGTCTAAAAACACAAACTGATCAATCAAAATAGAAAGCAAATGAAAATGCAAACAAAAATGAAATATTTACATAATATACAAGGGTAGTTATCAAGAAAATCATCTCTTCAGGGCTTGGCCATTCACCGGATAGGTGTCAAGCTGCCCTTCAAGATTCTGCAATCGAAAAGAACTAGGACCCAACTTTTCAGCAATTAAAAATGGACCAAGCCATAAGTTTTGAAATTTGGTGTGCTCACCCTTTCCTTCGTGTGGTTTGTCCCACTTCAAGACGAGATCGCCTACTTCAAAATTCCTATCAGAAGCAGAATTAGAATCGAACCAGCTTTTAATCAATTTTTGATGTTGATCTAACTTATGCTTAGCTTGGGCTCTTACTTCTTCCAACTTCATCAAAGTGTTAATTCGTCTTTCTAAAGGGGGACAATCTTCTTCTTGGATTTTTTGTGACAACTGAAGCGAAGGAAGAAGAATGTTAGGTGGCAGAATTGCTTCTCTGCCATAAATGAGAAAAAAGGGGGAGTTACCTATAGTGTCTTTGGGTGTTACCCTATCGGCCCACAGTGCGTTCAGTAGTGCATTGTGCCAGTTCTTGTGATTTTCAGCCATGGTTCTCTTGATAATTTTAATCAAGTTCTTGTTTGTTGATTCAGCTAAGCTGTTGCCCTGGGGGTAGTAACTAGCAGAATAGTTCAGCTTTATTCGTTTCTCCAAAGAGAACTTTCTCATCTCTAGAGAAGAAAAGTATGAAGCATTATCAAAGACTAGACAGTCAGGGATACCAAAATGAGTGATAATATACAAGTTTAGAAAAGCAATTACCTGACTGGTGTTGACAGTTCTTAGCGCAACAGGTTCAGACCATCATGTAAAGTAGTCTGTGGCTGTCACAATATACTTGTTTTGTTGCAAGGAAGGAGGGTTAACATGACCTATGATATCAAGGCCCCATTGCTGGAAAGGAGAATCTACTAAAATGGGTTGCAAGGGAAAGGATGGTTTTTGCAACCGCCCTAATGCTTTCTGACAGATGATACATTTACGACACAAGGCATGGGCATCCCTAAAAAGCGTGGGCCAGTAGTAACTGACTCTTAAAACCTTATGAATAGTGGTGTCACCACCAAAGTGACCACCAGCTTCTCCTGCATGCAACTCAAGCAAGACTTTTTCTGCTTCGTCTTTCTCGAGACAGCGCATCAGTACGTCGTCAAAATTTTGACGAAATAATATATCGTTAACTAGATGAAAAGAGGTGGACTTTAGTCTCAATTCTCTTCTTTTGGCGGGGTCAAGGTGACAGGGTGTTGATCCATGATCAAGACAGAATCTAATATCATCGTACCAGGGACTAAGGAGGTTTTGTGCACAACACATTAAACTTTGATCGCGTTGTTCTAGGTTTGACGAATCACTATATTCTTGTTGTCCTGTTTCTGAATCAACAACCAATTTACACAACCCTTGGCCTCTCACAATCTGAGCTGGGGTGATTTCTAAGTCATACTCCTGTAAGGAGGTGACCCAGTTATCTCTCTTCTCTCCTAACTCCTTCTTCACTAACAAGTTCCTTAAGGCAGGGTAGGGGACAATGACTTTTGTCCTTGACTTCAAAAGATAGGACCGGAAGTTCTTAACTTCTTTGAAAATAGTGTAGGCTTGTCGATCGACCACTGGGTAGTTAAGTTCAACACCTTTGAAAGCAGAGCTCATAAAGGTGATGGGTACTTCGTTGTTCTCAGAATTCTTCTGAGTTAGGACTGCGGCATAGGAACGATCAGAGGCAAAAGTATAGAGTGTAAAATCTTGAGAGAAGTCAGGGCTCATGAGAGACGAAGTGTCTATTATGGCCTTATTTATGGCATTAAAAGCTTGATTTTCTGTGGGTCCCCAGTGATATTGGGTGTCTTTCTTAATCAGGTTCTGCAGAGGCCTGACCATTTCGGAGAAGCTGGGGACAAATCTTCTCACGAAATTAATCTGGCCTAGGAAAGACTGCATGGATTTCTTGGATGTAGGAGGGGAAAGTTTAGCGATGACTTGAGTCTTATCTGGGTCAATAATCATCCCATCACTAGACACAATGAATCCTAGTAATTTACCCTTTTATACTGCAAAGATGGACTTTTTGGGGTTCAAGGAGATGCCGTATTTACGACATCGTAGCAGAACGGCTCGTAAGTGAGCTAGATGATCATCTTTGTTTTTAGAATAAACGGTCACATCATCTAAGTAAACTATGACATAGTGATTGATTAAGCCTCGAAAAGCAATGTCCATTTCTCTCTGAAAGGTAGCACCAGCATTAATCAATCCAAAGGGCATTTTGCATTAAGCATAAGTGCCCCACGGGGTACGGAAGGTAGTTTTGAGTTGGTCTGGTGGAGACATCAGGACTTGGTTGTATCCGGAGAATCCATCCAATAAAGATAGCCTCTCAGAACTAGATACCTGTTGAAGGATCTGTTCCATGGGTAGGACAGGATAATTGTCTTTACCAGACGCTCTATTGAGATTTCAGAAATCGACGCAAAGTCAAATTTCTCCGTTTTTCTTCCGAACTGGGACAAGGTTGGACACCCATTGAGTGTGTCTAACAGGAAAGATTATTTTAGCACTTAGGAGTTTATTCAATTCTTTTTGAATGGTCGATTCTAGTTTAGGGTGCATTTTCCTCAGTTTCTGTTGGAAGGGTAAGGTTTGGGGCTTCATCGGGATGACATGCTGTATGATATTAGGATCGAACGTTTTAAGATCATTGTATGTCCATGCAAAGACATCCTTAAATTCTTTGAATAATTTAACAAAAGAAGATTTTTCTTGCCTAGAACATCCCAAGCCTAGATTGATGCACTGAGTATTTTCACTAGTTCCTAAATTCACTTTTTCATAAGACAACGAGGAACTATTGGTTTTACAATTGACCGTGTTTTTAAATTTATCTTCAAAATCATAAAAATTCTCTAATCTAACTATGGATTTGGGTATGAAATTTACCATGTCCGATAGAGCTTCAGGAGATTTCGGATCAGGTATTACCGTAAAATCGTGCAAATTGTCATCGTGCGTGCGTTCATCTATCACTGCGCCTTGAAAGGTTTCTTCCATGTGCAGAAAGTTAATGATCTGTTGATCATCATCAAATACTCTCCAGATTGTGATATTGTCAGGAACAGATGGTCGAAACAATAGCTCGACGGAGAATGCGTTTGGGGATAAACCTTCTGCAAGAAGAAGTTTAGAGGCTACATTAGTTAGTAGATCTTCTTCGGCATTATTTAATCTAGGAATGGAATTTATATTGAAAGAAGAAAAATTATTCATTAAACTCCATACCTCAGACTGGTAACTTTTGAGATGCGGGGAAAGACAGTGTATAGAATCTCTTACCTGTCTAACCATTATTTCAGAGTCGCCAAATACAACCAAGTTTTGAATGTTCATATCCAAGGCTTTTATGAGACCTTGCAGTAAAGCCTCATATTCTGCAGTATTGTTAGTACATTCAAATTCTAGTCTACAAGCCATTAATGTCTTGTTACCTGTCGAATTGATAATTATGCAGCCTTCACCAGCTCCTTCTTTAGACTTGGAACCGTCGAAATATAGAGACCAAATTTGGTTTCCATCGGGCACATGGGACTGTTGCATAGAAGCTGTTGGTTGCATGTATGCTACGATCTTGGAATGTTGTTCTGGATTGTTGATAGGTGAGACCTCAGCCATGAAATTGTCGAAGAAGGTGTCCATCCCTTGGACTTCGGGTGAATTAGCAGAAGGTGTATATGGTTCGTTAGGATCATTCAAATCTGTGACCGTGAACTTAAGGTAGCGCTCACGATTCACTCTGATATTGTTAGGCTTACCGTTCTCTGGAAGCCATAAGTGAGACCAGTCCATTGCGAAGTAACCATGTAGTTGCTCCGACCAGTCCCTACTAAAAAACAGACCATACACTTCTGGAATATCCACAACAATTATATCAATAACCTGATGAACCTTTGGGTTAGACGATAATCTAATCAATACATTTTTTAGTTCGCCTATAACTTTAACATTTGTCCGATCAAGTTGTATGATTTTCAAAGTAGATGGTTCCACTTCAGCGTTAATCTTTTGGAAAACAGACCAAGGTATCACATTGGATGACGCTCCTGAGTCCACCATACAATTATGCACATTTCTGTTGAAAATCTCGAAAGTTAAAAGAAAAGGAGGTACATTCTTGCGAGTACTAAGAGTAGTAGCTTGTGGCTTTTTACTCGCAATTTCTAATGCTACTTTATCTACATTATTTAGATTATTTACATTATTTACAGGAACTACATGACGGCTTCCTTTATCTTGAGGATCAGGATTATTTTTAGTGGAAGTCTTCTGTGGAACTTTGCTTTGCACAACCTTGTTACCAATTGAATTACCATTCTTTCCGTTCTCTGAAATATTTTGCAACATTTTCTATAACAAAAATGGAAAATTCAACAACTCATAAATAGAAATGTTAGCCCTTAATTTTTTAAGATCTTCAACAAAATCATAATCTAAGTTAGGGCTGACATTACTCTGTTTAGTTTCTTCTGATTTAGATGGCTTTGGAGGTGAATTCGTAGTGTTCTCGATTGAAGGCTTGTTGATGTCTTACTCCTAGTGTTATAAGGGTGAACAGTCTCAAAGTTAGCTTGAAAGATGATGTCCGAGAAGTGTCCAAAGATGTTTGGACAAGACTCTTCTTCTTGAACTGTTTCCTGTTCAACCTCCTCCTGAGGGATCTCGGGAGGCATCAAGTTATCTTGGGCTTCTAGAATTTTTTGAAGAGCACATTGCAAACTTTCTAGGTTCAAGCCTTCGGGGTTTGGATTAGGCCGGTTGGTAGGAAAAGGCTTTCGGAAAGGAGGTTTATAGGGTCCTTTACTCGAGGAAGATTCTTCAGTCGACCTTTTTAAGTCTATAACTTGATTCGACAGTTTTTGAACAACTTTAGTTAAATTTTCCAAATCAGAGTTTTCAGGTTGTGTTTTACTTTGAGTAGGTCTAGGGAGAATTTCAATCTTCTTTTTGGAAGAAGAACTAGTTTCAGTTTCGTTGCTAGAAGAGTCCTTAAGACTAAGTATGTATTTTTCAATCTGACTAGCCTCCTCAAAGGCTTCTAACAACGTGTCTTTTTTAGATCGTTTAACCCAAATAGCTATACTTTGATGTAAAGCTTTAGTGTAGTAATCTATTACAAGACTCTCAACAGGCATAGAATCTGCAGGGATTCGATTTTTAAGTGTTAAGAATCTTTGATTAAAGTCTTTAACTTTTTCTTTTGGGTTCATTTTTAAGCTTGAAAGATCCATGACTAAGACTTCCGGAGGTTTACCATCTCCGAATTTCTCTAAAAAGCATGACTCAAACTTTTCCCAAGACACGATGGTATGGGGATGTTGGGCAAAGTACCAAGTGGATGCATTACCCTCAAAAGTATAAGGGAACAACCTACAGACAACGTCTTCATGTTCAACATTGCGGAGTCTAATGGCTAACATAAATTTTGTAATATGATCTTCATCTATCTGTTTTGAATCAGGATCAAACTTGGGAAGCCATTTCTCTGGGTGTTTAGGTAAAGGGTGTTGGGCTCGAGGTACAGCTACAGCATCCTGGTCCAACCAGGGTCTTGTAGGGTTGTTCTGATTTTCCATTGGGGTAGTGGGTGTGGAAGGCTGAGAAGGTGAGTTTCCTTCGTCAGAAGAGGAATCTCCTCCAGAAGAAGAAGGAGATGAGGGAGGTGGTGAAGGAGGTATCCCAGATCCTCCTGCAGGAGGATTTAAGTTTGGATCTGTAGGATTCACAGTGAGGTTAGTGTCACCTAATTGTTCTCTGATATCAGAGAAGTCCAAAGGTTGACCCCACGGACGGTTCGGTTTCCTAAGACGAGCTAAGTCACTATGTGTTTTAATAAGATATTGACGAACAATCTCTTGGATGTCACCACCTGTAGAATTAGGGGTTGTTGGCTCAACTGTGATCCGTGGATCGTCGGTTGAAGTAGTTGTTGTTTGAAGGGGAATATTATTGTGTGAACGGATTCTAGTCACTATAGGTGAGCGATTAGGGGGGGGGAGGAGTCTTGCGACCGCCTCGTGCCATTAATTAATTTAAGGCCCTCCATCTAGCGTCATTTGTTGACGGGCGAAATCGACCGTTCGTCAACTGAGAGAGTGGAACCGGTCCGGGGTTGTCTAATAATCCAATCCATTTGGAATGAACCACCTTGACGGGTTTAGCGGCTCCGTTGGCCGATCTAAGGTCCTACGAAAACCAAAGAGAAAACTAATCTAAACTAACTAGTCTAATTAAAACAAATAAAACAAACTAAACTAACATAAAACTAAATAAAACAAACTAAACTAACTAACAATAAAACAAAATAATCTCAGTAACTATATATATAAACTACTAATTTATACTATACTAACTACTAACTACTAACTGAAATATAACTTATCCACAAATATACAATATCTACAAAATACAGATTTAAATAAAACCTGGAAAACTCATTTGCAATCTGCCCTAAGACAGAGAAAGGTATTTCTTTTTTGATTTTGTAATTTTATAAACAAGAAATAAAACTTACTGAAATTAAACAATCTAATATACTAATTCTACACATATATCTAACTAAACTTATATCTAAACTAAACTACTATAATATACTAAACAAACAAATGACAAACTGACCTAGAAACGCTCCAAATCTGTCCTGTGTATGATGACTTCGAAGCTGGTCAGAGGAAGGAAACTTGCACCGGATGATCCAGAATCTTCTCGTAAACGATAGGCTGCACTTCTCTTTGAGTTGTTTACAAGAAAAACAAGACATAAAAAATCATAACAATTATATGATTTATAAATTTCTGCAATAAGGGAAACCTGTTATGCAAAAACTTATACTTAATAATTCAACTTATGAAGAAGAGAAATCTGTCATTCACAAACTGAATCGAACAATTGCTATGCTTTTTATACACTTGGAAGAAATCAGATATGGATTATATTGATTAAATTATATCATTTGCAAAAGACTGAGATAGCTAAAGTGGTCATTAACCAAATGCAAATAGATATACATAAACATAAAACAAAATATTGATATTATGAAAAGCTAAAGTTGCAGCAGAATATCAAATTTTGTCTCAGTCTGTATTAAAATTCCATATCCTTGTTCTCCCACGAATGAGGATCCTCTTATTAAAAAAATAATAAGTATTTATAAGTTTTTCCACAGGGTAAAACCTCCCTGTGGAAGTTATCAAACTGTTTACATAATCTGGGAAGATATTCCCAAGATCAACTAAACTAAGAAACTAAAATGAAATGAAAATATCCAAATATCCTCTAAACTGTCCATCAAATCCCATGCAATTTTGAATTCACCTGAAACATGTCAGAAATAGACAAGTTAGAGAGATATTTAATTAATAAAACAATACAAATTTAATTCTACAGACTTAGCTACAGAATCATCTGATTCTGTAGCTAGTCTAAATAAAGGTACAGGATCAGAATTGAAATTAAATCAAATATTTTTAATAAAATCAAATTGAATTAACAACCAATAGTCATTTAAAATGAATCATGAATTGAAATTGATATTCTATTATAAACTCAAACAGGATCCACATCATTAACCGAATACAAAGATAACAATACTCTGTTTCAATTATAATCATAAATCGGGTAGAAATAATCATCACCAAACAATTTTGAGAAACGTTTCATATCCAATATGAAACCAATGCAATCAAACAAATAGCAGGAAAACGTTGTGTTTTTCCAACAACGGGAGATACGATCAGATCGAAACAAAATCGTTTTAAAAATTATTATAGCTGTCATGACATCAAACGATTCACACCATAAGTAGATTAATTCAAACATGTGTGAGAATCAACTCATATAAAATTGTAACCAGATCGATTCGACTTTGATCACGATCATAACAGAATCGACAGAAGAGATAATTGGTTATTGCAAAAAGGGCAAATAAATTTGATTGGTATTGAATGAAATCATTAATTTCAAACGAATCATGACTGAGTTTAACATAGAAATAAATCGTGAATCCAGATATAACCAATCTCATTCTACAAATCAAAATCAAACAAAGCATCCATTGCAATATGAATCTAACTCATAACATGGTCGAGCTAACAGTACTTCAATCAATGCGAATTAACCGGCTGGGGTTTAGCGTAATCGTTATGAATTAAATCCTTTCCATGATTTGGGCATGTTTGTACAGGCTTAATAAAAAGAAATGTTTCCAAAGAAACAGAGTCACATTGGAAACGATTCGAGTTGTATTCTTGTTCTTTGAAGGCCATATGGCACAACAAACCGTAAAAATTAACCTCATCAAAATCGTTGCCAATTATAGCGAAATCGAATCGAAATGTGATTGTATTCTAGATTGAGTATGAGAAACATTTCCTGTCTACAATAGACACAAACAAATTCAATTAACAACGAATCATCCATTTTAACAAATCAAATCCACACTAAGATCAATCAAATCGATGAAAATCTAAGAGAAGCTAAACTGGGAATGATCGGAAAAATGAAATTTCATTTACTCAAAGCAAAATATACAGTCAATTCACAATATAAACAGAGCTATCCGAGAGTAAGATCCAATCACTATATTAATCATGATCATTCATAGAGATAAACGATATTGAAATCATACCTGTGTAGCGATGAGGCTGCTCAATTATTCCAACTTGGAATTTACAACTGTCGTGGCTGATTCCACATTTTTAAATAGGATGGAGCCGGTCGTCTTTTGTTTCTTATCTGTCGCTTGTAGCTTGGCCTTTTGACTGGTTAGGACTGCAATATGGTCCTCCAAATATTGAATCTTTGATTGGAGAATCGGCACATCAATATAATATCGCTCTAACCACGAATTGCATTGATCACAGGGTGACACTGTGGGTTTAGACAGAGAAGGAGAGGATTTGGGCAAATGACCGAGGGTTTGACAAGGCAACTTAATGCCTGGGTAGTTAGGGTCATCCTTTAGGCAGGGGGGTAGGTTTGATACAAAATCAAACGAGGGTTCGGCACACAAACCTTGCAAATAGGGGTATTCGCTAGCCAAGAAATGCTCCACTTCTGAATCAGAGTCCTCACTCAACACGATAGGGTTAGGCTCGACAGGGGATTTTGGCTTGTTCCTTGCCATCCGTGAAATCAAACGTGCATTCTTTTTCCCTTTGGCGTTTGTAGTGAGGTTTTCCTTGGGCTTTTTGCTCATAGGCTTAATAGTCTCTACACTCTTTGTCACAGTGTGGGGTAAATCGATAGGAGGGTCGGCCGAGGGTTTAGGCAGAAGGACATGGTAGGGCACTGGGGGTACAACCTTGACCTCACTCACCACAGGTTTTTCGACCTGTGTAGGGTTTTGACTCCTCAAAACCATTCCGAGCAACGAAATTTCTCCAACTATCCCCGTGCAGACTCAAATGACAGACAACGATAAGCCTAACCAGCCCATAATGAAAAAGGCTACTATCAGCCTGGTGTCTTTTGTACTTATTTGACATTTTAAACAAGCTACGATGCAAATAATAGGGCATATTGAGAGAGTATCCCATAAAATCCATAAGAAAATGCAGGTGGTGTAGGAACACAAGTCCGTAGCGACCTTCACAGGTTACAAACTGCTTGATTATCATCAACAAATCATGCCAACGTTGTTTGAGCATAGTTACGGGCATACCTCTATCACAGGAGGTGATTTTGCACGATTGAAACAAAAATGTCCACGGGATTTCCTCGACCTTGCAATTCTTAAACCAGCGTTGCCCAGAGGTAGATAACCCTGTGGCTGAGCTGATGAACTATTCATCAATCTCTAACTGTACATCACCTACCTTGGCTTGACAGCCATCGAAGGTCATGGCAAACTGTCGAGCTACGCAAAGGTTAAAACCCTCAAAACATTCCACGAAGGTAAGCCATCCACTGTCTGCCAAATCTTGGAGGGAATTGTAAAACATCAACAGGGCCTGTTTTCCATTAGGTTCAACTCTCACGACTGGTGCCATGGAGCTGAATGCATGGTAAGGGAAGGGTTCGAATTCATCAACACACAGTAACAGAGCTACCAGAACCAACAACAATGAATCGAGCCAAAAGGGGTAAGCATAAATGTGCGCATGCGAAGGTGGTGGAGTCATTCACTTCCATGCACGATAGTTATGGTAAAGTACAACCGTCATTTTACACATCTGTTCAAACAATCATAGCATAGCTCAAAAATCATATCGTTTGGCCAACCAAAGAATCAAATGGTAAGTGTTATGCCAACGCGCCAAATCAACTTTAGAGTATAGTTTTTAAACCATCCACATTCAACGTGAAACCAACACCAAATGTTAGCCATGCGCCATTGTATAAATGTTTAACCAATGTGCCGATTGATATTCATATAGTCGACAAGCCAAAAATTATAAAAGGATTAACATAAGGGTTATATCATATATATATATATATAATAAATTTAATCACAACCCCTATGCAGAATCAAAGATCAGGCAAGTCATAAAAAGTGTAAATCCAAATGCTCAATGCCTTACAAACTCAATAAAATCAAGTTATGCAATCAATATAAAAAATGTCCAATGAGCATAGTTTGAAAGTCCTTTCAGCCACATAACGATAAGAAAAATTTAAGTGCAGTAGGCATATCGATAAAAAGATCATGACAGTTCAGATAGTGATCGAAATGTGACCTCGAAAGGAGAAGTTTTCACGCTTACAGTCGCGAAAACTTAACGAAGACAAATGTGTAAATGTCGCAAGAAATGAAAGTGTCGTCTATTTGAAGAATGTGACGAAAAACTTGATGTTCGCAAGACATGGGTGTAGGCAGCATATAGGATCGTCAAAAAAGGTGAATTGGCTGCCAACACAAGGCTCACAAGCAAAGATTCAAGTGTCAGTATGATCAGTCCGTTCATCCTCGGATTTTCTCTAAAGGCGACCTTGTCCTAGTATACGACCAAGATAAGGATCCCCTGGGGGTAGGCAATTTCAAATCCATCTAGTTCATACCTTTCATCGTGAAGGAGCTACTAAATAAGGGCACTTACCGTCTAGTTGAATTTGAGGGAAAATATTTAGTGGAGCCTAGAAATGGGATCTACCTCAAGAAGTATTACTCGTAGGTGGGTCACCTTGGTTGACTTCTTGTATAGATGTATAATTTTTAAAGAGTTAGTCTCTTTTGTCTTTTTATTTTATGGATATTTCGTTATTCATGTCATATTTTTCACTGTGTCATATGTCAAGTGAATCATATGTGTTCATTGGGTTTGCGGACGACGCTAGCTGACACACTTGGAGGCTTGCTTCCGCAGCTTGGGTGATCTTCACACCTCAAGGCTAGTTTCTATCTTCTGGAGGCATTTGTCTAGGTGACGCCACAAACAATGTCACCGAGTACAACATAGTGATAGAGTTGCTTTGTGAAACTTTGTTGCATGGTATCTCTCACCTTTGGGTCTACTTAGAAGCACAATTGGTTGTGTCCTAGTTAAATGGGGTTTACCATGTTTATGATCCTAATATACACCAATGATTCCTTAGGGTACATCTCTTAGAACATTGGTTTGATTACATTATGTATATCCATGTTCCTAGGAGGTTAAATCAAATGGAAAATACTCTATCTAATCAAGTATTAGATTGGCATATTGCACACACATACACATGTAAATACATTTGTAAAAAATGTTATCCATAAGACATAAAATATGTAAATACACATATTTATATATATCAAAAGTATCAAAGTACATAGGTGGGCACGAGCACCTCAAAAAATAATATGTCCAGTACACATCACAGGGATTATTCCCTCAAAAATATACAAAGAGTACCCTCGGCACATAAGTGTTCTACCCTAGCTAAGCATGAAGCCTATCGGCCCTACCATAGTGAACAACAACATTTTCCAAACACAGAAAAAGTTGGACCCAGGTCTGTGGCATCCCAACCACGTGAGGTTTCATCGATGGCAGAAGATCCTCGATCTCAGCCATGGGGAATGCACGAGTGAGAGTGGTGAGGTTTCACTCCACCCATCTCAAAACTCTCTCAGCCTCTCCGGCTAGAGGTCCCCCTGTTTCTAGTCCGACAACTGCATCTAACACTGCCTCTAGTCGAGGACGCCGCCTGGTCCTCGAGAAGTCAGCTGGATGCACTGGTCCCACATCTGTATATAAATAGATACATAGTTGTGTGATACTTTGATTCATATAAAAATGGTATAAATAAAAGAAATTAAAAATTAAATAACTTTAAAAAACAAACATACCCATCTCTCCTCGCTCTCCTCCAGGAGGTACGAGCATGTCTGGATCTCTGGAAAAGTTGATTCCGACATAGGGGTAGTCCTCTATAGTTGGAATCTTCCATGCCCACCAATCAAAAAAGGTATCATCGAAGGCCTCTATGGTCCTCCCCCTCCCATGTCACGACAACAATGTCACCCACCTGTTGGGTACCCTCTTGAAGAAGAACGAGCACAAAATGGTACTGAACCCGAAGTTTTTTTTACTCTTCCCATGACACTCTATAATTTGTCTCTTCTTGCTTTCAATCATGGTCGTACTCCAGTCAAACACTCGTGCATTTAAGAACTGCAATGCACAATACATGTGCACCTAGGAGGCCTGATGTAAGGTCATGGATCTAGTGATCTACCCAATGAGTAAAACTATCACTTTTAGTGATAGGTTGGTGATCTTGTGGATTGGCACCTGAGAACCTACCTTCTCAGTGTCGTCCTCACAATGTAGTCTAATCATCTCGACGATGTTGTGAGGCCCGAGGGGAAAAGAATGCAAGTTGATTGGTTCTCCCCTCCTCGAGAGGCCAGTCAGAAATTAAATGTCCTCAGTCGTTGGAGTCAATGACTGCCCCTCGAGCATAAATGCCTATGTGTCAGGGTCCCAATAGTATACCAAGGAATTCAACATCCTAGATTGTTCCCTCATGAGTGGGCACTGGAATAACTTCCACAACCCACATCATTTCAATGCGGCGATAGTAGCAGGTTCCTCTTCAACCAAAATATCAATGTCTATGTGCTCCCTCTCTCTCCAGTGGGCATACATCCTGTCAAATGACAAGTTCAAAGGGGAGTTAACTCTTGTAGTTTAATTTTTTCCATGTTCTTGAGGGTGTATGTGGGTTGTCTTGGACACAGTTGTGTATACACATGGGAATATTTTTTTCTTCTCGCGGGCGTACGCGGGTTGTCCTTGGACAACCCGCGTACACATAGGGATGCCCTTTTTTAGGAGGGTGCGCCTCCCCAAAAACTAAAAGAAATGCAGAAAGGAAGTATGGAAATTCAAGAGGGGTTAGTTTGTACTTACTTGGTTAGAGCGGAAGTTTGTTTCCTCCTTTGAAACTCCCAGAATCAACTCTTTTAGCAAATGGGCATTTTTAGCTTTTTGGTTAATTCTCAATTTGCAATGGTGAAAATGAGTTGTCAGCTTGTATTTATAGACGTTTTTTGGTCCTTTTTACCACTTTTTTGAACCCTTTTGTCGTTTTTTCTGGCTTGAGAATCATTTAGTGTGGTTCTTGAGTTTCTCATTGGAGGTTATGATACACTTCACTTTTGTTTTGGAAAAGGTTTTTGGGAGATGGGTCACTTTTAAAGGTCTGTTGGTAAAAGTCATTTTTCCAACTTTTTGCATTTAAGTTAGGTTTCCACCTCCACTTTCTGCATCTCGTTGTATTTTTCTCTTTTCTATATGGTTGATCCCACTGAAATTTAAATGGATTCCCTAGGTAGATCCTGGTTGAATTTTTGGCGTCCATTCTGTCGTTAATAACTTTAGGCTCGGGAGTCCTTGTTAGTCCTGTCATGATTACGAGATTGAGCCTTATATGTCTGATGTGTCATTTAT
The DNA here is from genome assembly GCA_000966675.3 of Picea glauca. Classification (NCBI taxonomy): domain Eukaryota; kingdom Viridiplantae; phylum Streptophyta; class Pinopsida; order Pinales; family Pinaceae; genus Picea; species Picea glauca. The sequence goes on along the minus strand of JZKD02S1173416.1, from coordinate 91,078 downwards.
TTTGGCCCCACCCTCAGGACTCCCACAAAAAGAGTCTTCTTTTAATCCCTATTCAGACTCTTTAAACATGAAAAGATTGTCGAGCGATCTTGTTGTCCTTCATGCTCACCAAACTAAAATTTGAAGGCACATCTGTCCGGCAGTAGTTTATCCCCTTTTCAGTCCGAATGGTTAATTTAATGAACAAAGGTATACTCTAGGAACTTTGTTTCGCTAGAAGAGTGTTCTCAGGTATAATTTTACCCCTTTTTCAGGCCCGAGGGACTAAATTTATGAAAAAGGAACCCCCACATTGTCCATCATTAAGATCTTTGCAGACTCCCTAAAATTGAAAATATTGTTGAGTGACCTTTGTTCACGTTCAAATGGTCACCAGGTGAGAAAATAGAGAGCGCTTGCATACCCTGTTGGGTCTAGCAGGGTAGAACAGATGTGGAGCATAGGGTTAAAGGAAACAAAAATGAACTACAATCTAATATCAACTGAAAACAAATAAAACTGTGAAAAGAAACAACAAACATCAAACACAAAACACAAAACACAGGTGTCACCAATGGTTTCGGGCAGGTGTATTGATGAAACCGGAGCACGCTGAAGGAAGAGACCAGAGGTTCCTTCTCCCCCCAACGGAAGGCTCTTTGGGGCCCTCACATAGTTTGTTTTCCTTACAAATGAGAAGAAATGAGCATAGCAGTGAAAGAACTCTCGGTGATGCAGCTGATGGGTTGTTGTTAAAGGATGAGCCCTTAACCATCTGAAAAACATAACAGTGCTTAGAATTCCTTGCCAAAACAGTGTATCCTC
>JZKD02S1173416.1:39404-53095 GCA_000966675.3 Picea glauca | reverse complement strand
GGGATGTGTAGAAGGAATTGGAAAAAGGGAAGAGTCCCTTGACTCCTTTCTTGTCATTTGTGTTGTTTCTTTGGAATGATAAACGAATATGTTGATGCATGTAAGTGTTTCGGCATGAGAATTCTCATAGCTACATGATTATAAGGAGAACTAACATATTCCATGTTTGCACTCAAAAAAATACTGAGGTAATGTAATGGAGTGCATATAGATATGCTAGGACATATCTTCAATTTTTTATTGATTTAAATGATATGGTACTTCCATTTTTGTTTGACATGACAACTAATATAATTGTGATTGTGATGACTCCTGTTATGTATAGGAAACAATTGGATGCATTAGGGAAAGACATATTCCAATGGTGAACAATCTCAAGAAGAGGTAAACACAGGAAGGTTGTTGTTGAAATATTGATTCAGGGACTTTGAGAGTTCCCATGAAGCACCACTAATGAGGTAATATAAGAGAGGGTCTTGGCAACCAGAACATGTATAAATATTTTTTCATACCAGTGTGCATATGGAATGAAAGGATTGGGTAAGAATCCCTTCTAAGATATTTTATTATCTTAATGATATGCATGTGATTTTGAGTGTCTATTGTATGTCAATGATGCCCAAGTAGGGTATGATTTAGGAAATAAGAACCTAAAGGATAGAGGGAGGATCCTCTAACATCGAAGGATGATTGATATCCTTACAAGAAAATTCACAAACAAAGTATCATGAATACTTTGACCAATCGAGAATGATTGGGAACAATAGTTCTCATGAGAAGCACATTGACTGAATGAATTAAGGAAATGAGAGGGAAGGTAATGGACTTCCCATTATGAAAGAAGGATATTCAAATATTCTATTAGAGTTAAAGAATGGTAAAGAGAGGAATTGAGTGGCCATAAATGTTGGAACCTTGGCTACCGATGAAGAAAGAATGCTTGAATGCATTCATGGGAAACTTTTAGTTTCATGTGTGCTGATTTGAGGATATAATTAGTTCAGCGCATGAGGGACAATCCTATTGTAATAATTAATATGGATAGGGAATCCATGTTAGAGAGCTTGGTTGAGTTCCAACACACCATGGAAAGATCGCCTAACATGAACAATAATAATCTAAAATCAGTGTAAGGGTGCATGGTATGTGAATGTGGCCATGGATATTGGCACATTGGATTAAATTCACTTAATATTGAATTGCATTTGCAAAAGTTTGGTATTCTTAAATGATTCATGTGTAAGGAATGATATTTCCTTTTTATTTATATAATTGAATAGATTAATATGAGGAAATTGTTAGTATGCACAATTTTGAAAATTGTTTGGAAACCACTACAAGTGTGCAATGAAAATATAATGTGCACGAGAACTAACAATTTGTTTAGCTAATTGAAGTTAAAATTGATGGAAGAAGAGTCTTGGATATGGAAGTGTTGTAAGTCCATATGGAAGACAAATTATTGTTGATTATAAAAGAGCCAAACTACCACAAGAAATAAATCTCAGTGTTGTAGAATTTGATTCCTGTATGGAACATATCAAAAATGGAATTGTGAATTAGAAAAATATGTGGGTAACATATTTGAAAAGAAAAATGATTGAAAACTAATGAAATAATTTCACTAACTTTTGTATGCATGTGATACAAGTGATATGAAAAGGATCTATCCGGGGAGGACAGATGATGGCTATCAAATCCGAAAAGCATGGAAAATGGCTATTGTAATGACATGATAACTTTGTGATAAGTCATGATCGCCATAAGAATGTTGTGTTGTGGTAACACGGGCTGAAAGGACACTTTTGGCATAGCAAGTCAGAGGAATGCCTTAGAAAAGAAATCTTGGGGGATTCTTCAGCTATAAGACTCAATGAAGTCTCTGAAAGTCTTCTTCTACGAGAAATCATGGGTAGGAAAGATCGATCTTTGGAGGGACTTTATAGAAAAGAAGGGGATTCCTAAGCCTGAGCCTAAAAGGTGAGTGACTGCAAGGAAGGGGAAAATTTGATAGATCATGTGAAAGAAATCGGTGGAGTCTTTAAAATGTTTTCATTTGTTGATGAGGATCATGCACACAATGGGTATGTCCAGGAAAATAGTGAGCCAAGTGAATGATATAGCCATATGGATGTATATCCATGAACAACACATATAAGTATTTTGCTAATATGTGAATATTTACTCTTGATCTTGAACAACAATAAAAGGTTTTGCATGAAATTGGACTTGATATGCTTGTTGCTTGAAATTCTTGTAGGAATATGATAAATTTAAGGAGTCTGGGAAATTACCAAATCAAGAAGAAGAGAACATTGTTGAAGTAGCTAAAAGTTAATTACATGGCAGGCGTTGTTGAAAAGAACACTGAGGATGATGTTCCTTTATGGGGGAGGGGATTGTAACACACTTGTTTCCTTTGGCTTTTAATTAATTATAATTAGTTATTTCCATGAAATGGCATGTAAATATTGTAAATTTATTATTTTTTAATTGTAACTGCCATCAAATGACTATGGGGGTGAAGCCTCAAAGTAGTGGCTATGATACTACCAATGGAAATAATGGGAAATCTAGAAAGGGGGTTCACTATGTCAAGATGACCCAAACTTCCTTGTTGAGATATTTTGGAATATTCATACTTCTCCTTAGCCTTAATGATAATGCAAGTTGGTTAATGAGGGAGGATTGGTGGTTGACAAAACAACCACCCTCGATGAATGTACATATGGAAAATCCATCTAGGACAGTAGAGGATGCCGACCAAAGGTACAAGAGAGTACCAATTTTGTATTCCATATGCACCCACAAGTTTCCTTCTAACAAAAGAAACAAAAGGATAGGTCAAGATCCTTCCGAGAGAATGCATGCAGGAAAAGTAATAAGAAAAGGGAAAGAAGGGATGAACTATGTAAAATAAAAACACAGTAATAGAAGGAGATTGAGCTTGGAATATTGGGTCTGAGAACCCAGAAAAACGTCACCTGAGCTAAGAGGACTGCAAGCTTGAAGCTAGGAAGGCATATGATAAAACTCAAAGAGGACTGAGGTAGGTGGGTGTAAGGAAATTCTCTACCAGGAGTAGTGTGAGGGAGAGTGTGTTGAGGGTTCCTAAATCCCTTTAACTCAAAAACAAGAACCAATCCCACCACTGAGGCCAAATTAGACTCTGCAAAGTTTAATGGTGGAATGGTTCTCCAAATATTGTGATCCAGCCAAATAATTGATGGGATTTATGTTTTATAGTGAAATCTTCTCCTTCATTTCAGACGTTCTCTTTTTGTATTTTCTCTTATAGGTGGGACCGATACAAGATAAAAGTCGGTATAAACCAATTGGGTAAAAAGGTGGGAAAAATTAACTACTAGAAAAGGCTGAGCTTAGGATAACCCTTTCACTCCAACATGCTGACAATGATTCTCTACCATAGGCCTAGTACTAAAACATTAACCTGTTGGTGTTCCAATTATTGTTTGAGATACAATTTGTCAGAAGAAAACATACATGCAAAAAACGATGGCAAGAAAAATGGTTTCCTCAACTCTAATCATCAATCACATATTAACATAATGATTTAATTTTCATCACTAAAGACAAGAACTATAAAAACATTGAATATGATAACTTATCAACATATTTAGAATCTCTTACTCGTTATAACATCCATTCATGAGATGAAATTAGAAATAATTCTTCTTCACATCCAATCATACACACTTTTGATAAAAACACAAACTTATCTATGGTCCTAAACATGACTTATCAATTAAGGAATCTCCAAAATAGTTCTTTACAAATCCAAAAAATGAGGGTCTTTGCAACAACCATTGACCTTTTGCTAACAGGTTGATCCTCCTATTTATAACATACTATTAACTAAAAATAAGTATTAAAGTGTAGCTAAGTAAAACAAAACTCGCCACATGGTGCTTTATTCTGTTGGTCTTCAAAGAGTCATCAAATGATCTCACTTGAGTGGATGACTGTTCTCATACTCTAACCATTTGATGAAGAGATCCTCTCATGTGTTAGCATACGTGAATCTATGTTCTTACATTGGGGCCAAAAATATTTCTCTTATCTCTACTTCCCATGCCCAATACTTGACTATTTTGGCACTTAATTGTTGCAACATGGCTTGAGCTTTGATCGGGTTCTCCATGAACTGTTGCACCTATCCTGGCGCCATGCCTTCCACCTTTTCTATTTCCACAGCCCATGATGAGTCTTGTTCGGCATGTGATTTGACTATGTCACGCAAGTCGACAAAGTAATCGAGTGTGTCGAATTTGGGGAGGACGATGTATCTCATTTCCCAGTTGATCTTGGTAAATCTCTTGTCACATTCGACCCATTTCTCTTGGATTTCCATATGAGGTTCCTGAGCCATTTTTACTCAATATTCGACCAATTTTCTTATGAGTTCGATTTTGCTTTCCCTTAGCACCTGTATGTCATGCTCTTCGGTGTCTTGACCCTATTGCACCACACTGATATAATCAATCCTTTTGATGGCTTTGTGTTATTTCTCATACCACCTCTCCATATCCTTGCACGTATCCAGTTCCATGAGGGTGTCTTCTTGAAGCTCGACTATCCTTGCAATGAATAGGTGTCGTTCATCTGTAAATTTGTTGTAGGCCTCCTGGAATTCGCTCCTCGGGAACACCGTGGCCTGTGTGGTGCCCTGGTAATATTTTTCCAAGTGGTGCAAATGTTACAATTACTTCATAGAAACAACCATCTCCTCTTCATCCCTTTTCTCTCTGTCCAAGATGCCATCCTTGATTCTGCGCCGATAAGTTTAGATGTCTTGGCATGCGTTGTGTTGATCAGTTTTTCCTCCATGGTGATGAGGATGGAGCGATCTAGATTAATCCTCCTCTTATTGGTGGTTCTCTACACAATATATTTCCTTTTTCGATCATAGGCGATGGCATGTATGTCAGGGACTTCATCCACGGGTTCGGGGATTTGTTGATCTCCCCAGGTGAGCATATTTCCTAGGCTCCCGATGGTGTATATTTGTTCAAGAATGGGTTCTTGAACATCCTCCATGTGTTCCAAAGGTCCAAATTCATTTTGTTTCTCATCAGGAGGTTGAGTACCAGTTGAAATTGAAGCATCAGGGGTAGGCTCAGTACTTACTTGATAATCGATTGTTGAGATGTCGATTTCCTACTGAGGAGCTTCTTCTTTTTGTTTGTCTAACCCTGGCTCATTCGTCGGACTGTCCTTTTGATTTTCCAGTACCTCAAGTAGTATAGTGTATAAGACACTTTCGACCTCCTGGTCATTCTATGAAGGGCTCCGAATTTGAGTGTCAGGAGCTGGGAAAGATGCCTTCTTGGGCTCCTTTTCCTCTGTGAAATGTACAGGAGTCACCAGGGATACCTTCAGACTTTCTTCATCATCATAAATGTTTATCAATTCACAGAGGGGGTTCGGTGCACTTGTTTTCCCTGATGTACTACTATCTTTGGTTGAGCTAAAACATCCCCCGGTGATCCGACCTGTGGTGTTGTAATTTCAGGGTTATCTCACCTGACGATTTCATCAATTTCTATTAGCTCAGGGCTGCTTGGACCTACCCGACTTTCATCCAGGATGTCAGTAGGGGCCCCTATAATTCCTATGAGGTTTGGTTTGTCTTGTAGTTGATCAATTACTCATTGCACCTATTCTATCATGAGAAATCCCCTTTCCCATGCATCCTGTGTCATAGGGAATCCTCTATCCTGCATCGGGGCCACAGGGGAACCTCTGTTGCTTCTGTCGCTCTGATTTCTTCTATGGATTTGAGGGCCTCTTGATCTAATTTCTCTATTGTCGTTTCCTATTCATCTAGGCTCATGTCCCTGAACCTACTCATTTTTGGGTAGGCCATCCTTGCTACCACCTCGGCCCAGTCCTGGGCATTTTTCATGAAGATTTCATCTTCAAATTTGTCATGGGTGTACGTCCAGCAGGACGACATTTGTGAAGCATGTTGTAAGACCAGGCCCTTTGGATCATGCTTGCAGAATCATCCTGTCTGGACCCTAAACTCGAGCTAGCTCAAGCCCTCTTGTTTTGCTTGAGTTGTATCTTTAACCAAGAAGAAACCTACATGGAAACCATAGGGAATGAACACCCGCTTCTTGTCCTTTAACAGGGTGGCATCGTATCCTTGAAAAATGCTTTGATATCATATTTCACCCACTACAATATAGTCTGGTACATGCACTAGTAGGATATGTGGTGCTTTGGTGGCCCCGAACACCCTGATGTATGTGGCGTGCTTGTCCGAGTACCAATGGCCTAATTTGGAAATCATTTTCTTGGCCACAGCTGATAGTCTCAGGAATTCCTTCTTAAAGAGAATGAAATAAATTTGTGTTATGAATTCATCATAGATGAGGGAGTAAGACCTCTTATCCTTTTCTCCCATAACACGCTGAAATAGACATGGACTGGGAGCTCTACGACATGCCAACTCAAATTCATTCTGGCGAAGATGTTTCTGGCACACATGAAATCAAGAAAATATAAAGCCATGTAGAAAACCAGTGTCTCTCCTTCCTTCAACGTCTAAGCCTGTTGTATACAGATGCTTAATTGTTTAGAAATTATCACTCCCCAATTGAAACCACTCCCATAGATCGCCACTGTGTAAGCCAAAGGCATCCAAGCCTCTGGAAATCAAGAGCAGTCCTTTTCTCCATATAATCAGCAGATGAGAGCCATCAAATAGATGTATGGATCCCTTAAGTTGTCCATATGGTACCATCTAGTGATCCAGTTGGTGTATTTATTGGCTTCCCTCCACCATGAGGCCATTACCCGGCTGGTTTCATGGTTCTCATAGAACTTCATGAAGAAAACTATATTTAGACGCTCCTCGGGGTCTTAGAGTTTGTAGTATTTTTGGATCTCTACCAAAAGGAACACCCCAATACACCCACCATTATCACCGTTGATTAAGAATTTATGTGTGTTTGTGTGGTTGATGAGCCACTTCAGGACTTCAATACAGGGAAAAATAGGGGTTCTACTTGCCACCATATGTAGGTACAACCGTCAGATGTTTGGGAACACTTCGTCATAGAGCACTCTTACATCTGGATCACTGTGTAAGATATATTATGGGTATTCCTCTCGACTGATCTTGTTAAAAAATTCTCCCCAATGTGGGAGTTCCATCATGGACCCTTTTCTTGCCTCTGTATCTCCAAAGGCTGGAGGTTGGATGAAAAATTTCTTTGTCATTGTCTTAATGACAGGTTCTGGCCTCGGAGTGTATTCTAATTGTTTTGCATCCCCTGGAGAGGATCCTTTGCCTACCTCTGGTTCCTTTAGATTTGGTTCTCTTGGCCATCATATGTTTGTTGGATTTCTTGGAGACATTTTTCCTGCAACTAAAATAAACCTTCAGAGACTATGTAAAGAACAAAACCGGATAGAAAACACATAATTTGCATCCATGTAAAATTTACATACTTGGATACATACGTGTGAAGCTCGCTAAAACCTGGTTATTTTGATACTTATGAGAAGTCTTCAGCCTTTGAATTACTTGTCTTGTTTCTTCGGATGCTTTGAATTTCCTTGCATGTAGAATGATTTCATTTACAACGGCTCAAGATAATTTAAATGAGGGAAGAACTCACCGTGACACATCAACCATTCAATTCGGGTGATGAGTGAAATTCAAACAAATCTGTCATGAATATCTACAACTTAAATTCATCATGTGTTGATGGTGGAGGCGCGGGGCTGATGTGGTCTATCAATGATTTTAAACGGTTGTTTTGATTTTCACATGAGGTAGCAACCAATGTGGTATTTGGTATTAATTATCCCCTTAAATGCTCAAAATGTAATCGTATCTAGCGCTAAAAGGTCTCATCGTGTCACTCTCTCAGTGGTTGGATTGGGGATCAGGGATGTGCTATGAACATTTTCATTGATGTCCTTATGAAAAATATCTCATGCCAATCAATCTCACCGTACAATGTTGTCGTGGAAAAGTTGACTCAGAGGTGCGACTCAAATCTAGGGAACTAAGAATGACTCGGGTTAAAACTAGACCATGAAGTTCTCCAATACGGTAAAGACACATGGCATTGAAGAACGGTGACCTAATTCACATGTATTAATTGGAGTCAGGAATTTTCTTAAGTTATTAATTCTAAAACAAACCTTAGCTTGTCGGTGCCGAAAACGTATCTAGGGTTGGCGATCGATGATAAACCTATCAAGTGATTTCTTTAGCTTCCTCGAAAAAGTCCCAATGCCCAAAATGCATCGGGTATCGATGATCAAGTGTACTCTTTAGCATAGTCAGAATGTTCATTGCGATCCTTTTAGGTTTTCCCCAATTTTGACAAGCGCATCAGGTATCAGCTATTGATGATATCTTTTCTTTATTAGTTAGCATCTATTCCCCTCGTCTTTTACCGATGCCAAATGGTAATTTACTATTGGAAATATCCCTGTGCAAGAATTTGACGCAAACAAGAACTTCCTTCTGTTGATGCTGATGTAGATCAACATTCGGTGCTTGAGGTTTCCCGAGTTGTTCTTTTCCTTCATTGAATTCCTTCTGATGCCTAATCTAAGAGTGTCAGTGAAATGTTTTGGTTGTTGATTCTTTATTCAGGTGTTAATACCTTTTAAGTCATGGGGTTTCATAAGTTTCAACAAATATGAATAACTGATGAGATTCATCATAATAAGTAAAGAAAAAACATTTCTCAAAATGACGTCTAATCAGACAGTGCAAAGATCAAGTGGTACCCAAAAAGTAAAAATTTAACACAGGATTTTTAGGGTGTGTTGAGTGCTCAAAAAATGGCAACTTACTAGGAGAAATAAGAATCTCTATTCCTACCTCAGGCTCAGCTGATGCAAAAGTTGGTTAAGAACTCAACTGGTTTTTTAATCAGAGCCTGTTTTATCCTTGGATTTGAAAATCCCCGGTTGGTGCATTTGGGCCTACCTGTGGGGTTTTCAATCTTTATTCCTCCTTCGTTTCTTGTAACCCTGACTCATGCCCCCTTTGACAAGAGTCTAGTAAAGAATTCACTTTAACTAGGCCTTTTAGTTACCCTTATTCACTTTCTACGGTGTTTCTTCGCTGCCAACGAGCATCCATAGCCCCAACAGAGTCACCCTGAAGTTACATACCTTTGTCTATTGCCATCGAGCGTCCATATCCTCGACAAAGTTATCTGCATACCCTCTCCTATTGTGCACTCATTTGATATAGCTTATTTTATTTCGGCAGAGTTCCCCGAGAGAGTGGGAGAGGAGGACATCTGTTATTTTCAAAATGAGATGGTTAAGGTGAAACTTGCTAGCTTTGTCTCTGAGGTACATGTAGTCCTTTCCATATTACCATATTTCCCTTAAGGTTTTACCAGGCCACCATGAATAAACTTCATCACTTTTCCAAGGTTGTTCATCTATGCAAGTTATATAGAGAACCCCTTAAAACAACCGCAGGTCCCCTAGTGCTTCTTGTGTTGTATGTGAGTGAAGAGTAAAGAACAATGTTTGTCATATCGCATGAATTGAGGTCAACCATCACCTTGCTAAACACAATCTTCAAAAGCACAGAAGTACTATAACAAGAAAAAAAAACAAAACGCATTCTGCAATCGACCTAGCTAAAACAAAACATCATGAAAACACAAACACAATTGATTTATTTTTCATTTCTATTCATTCATGTTTCTATTCACCATCCCATTTGAATTCAACATCTTTACAAATCATCTTTTGTAAGGGTTTGATTGTTTCAGCGAAATCGAGGGTGAATTTCCTCACTAAATTGATTTTCCCAAAGAATGATTGCATAGACTTTTTGTTGTGGGTTAATGGAAGATGAGCTATATCCCTAATCCATTCTGGGTCTATGTGAATTCCTACTTGAGATATAATGTGGCCTAACAACTTACCTTCCTCGACACCAAAAGTAGTTTTCTTAGGGTTTAAGGATATACCATATTTCCTAAACCTTTCAAAATTTTGGGTTAAATGTTGGATGTGATCTTCTCTTTTCTTTGAATACACATTCACGTCATCCAAATAGACTACTACACATTTTTTTATTAGTCATCTAAAATCTACGTCCATGTCCCTCTAGAAGGTTTCGCCTGCATTGATTAACCCAAAGGGAACACATTTATAAGCGAAGGTTCCCCACATGGTTTGGAAGGTATTTTTCAAGCAGTCTTCTTTTGAAACTAGAACCTGGTTGTAAACTCAGAAACCATCCAGCAGGGAGAAAATATCAGAGCTAGACATAGTCTGCAAGAGTTTCTCCATTGTTGGGACTGGGTAGTTGTCCTTTTCTAAAGCTCTGTTGAGGTTTCTGAAATCTAAGCATAGGAGGATCTCCCCAGACTTTTTCCTCACATGAAATAAATTTGCTACCCATGCAGAGTGTCTAACTTGGAAAATTATCTTGGCATCTAGTAGTTTCTTTAACTTCTGACACATGAGTGGCTCTAGAGATGGGTGTTATTTTTTGAGCTTCTGTTGGAAGGGTTTTATTTTAGGATTTAACGAGATAGTGTGTTGAATGATACGAGTATCATAAGTTTTCATATCTCGGTAGGAACATGTAAAAACATCTTGATACTATCTGAAAATTTTGAGATAGGCCTTCCTTTCCTCTTTAGATATTATCTTGACGAGATTTATATTTTTGGGGTTTTCCGAGGTTCCTAAATTTATATTTTCGTGCATGGGACAAGAACTCCCCATCTTTGAATTCTTTGATCGTTTAAATATTTCCTTTAGGTCAAAAAGGTTTTCTAAATTGGCTATTCCCTTCGATATTGTGTGAGACCTTGGTTTGTCAATTGGTTGATTTGTCTGAGGATCGATTTCTGCTAATTGCTCCTGGAATACTTCATCGTCAATAGCCAAGTCTTTAAAATTATCTTGATTGGTCAAAATGTTTATGATATGTTCATCTCCTTCAAATACCTTCCAATTAGAAATATTGTTGGGCACCTATGGTTTGTAGAGTAGTTATACAGTGAACCTGCAGGCTTCATAATCTTCTAGAGGTGATAGCCTTGAGGCAGTGGTGGCTAGAGAATCAACAAGAATATTCTTTTTTTGGGGGCTCACTATAATGTTGAAGGCTTCAAAATGATCTATTAGTCTGTGCACTTCCTGTTGGTAATTCTTCAAGTATGGAGAGTTTCAATGTACAGTGTTCCTTAATTTTTTGACGATGATTTCAGAATCTTTGAAAACCTTCAATTATTTAATGTTTAAGTCTATGTCTTTCTTTATCCCTTGTACCAAAGCTTCATACTCGACGATATTGTTTGTTCATTCGAACTCTAGTCTGCAGGATAGGAGATGTCATTTACCTTTTGGATCAATGAGGATTCACCTTGCCCCTGACCCTTCTTGCGATTTAGATCCATCAAAGTATAAGGTCCAAAATTGTGAGAAAAACCTATCAAATACCCCCTTTTTGTCACTTTGCTCCAATCCTCCTATTTGTTCCATGATTTCTAATGCAGGTTCTTGATAGAAGAGGGTTTCCTCTGTCACCGTCGGTAATTTATCTTGAAAAATCATTTCGAATTTTTTAGTAAGAGGGACATCAGATGAGAGGGGGGAGAAATTCCTGAAATTGGAGTCACATGAATAATTTCCTCGCACAGGGAAATATGTCGATGAGGGTTCATTGAGGGTTTTTAAGTAAGTGAAAGTATGTTTTAGATATCTTTCCCTATCAATCCTGATCATATTCATGTGTCCCTTTAATGGAAGCCAAAGTTGAGCCCATTTTGTACTAAATTATTCGTTTAACTTCCCAGACCAATATCGACTTAATAACAATCCATAAGCTTATGGGATATCTATTACAATGATGCTAATTAATTGCACAAATTTAGGGTGTTTTGATATCCTGATCATTACATCTTTGAGTTCTCCCATGACCTTCACCTGGGTTCTGTCTAGTTGTATCACATATTTATCTCTTTTGAGAGGGACCATGTTTAATTTTTTGCAAATAGAAAATGGTATAACATTGGAGGATGCTCCTAAGTCAATGAAACAATTATGGAGTTTTCTATTGAAGACTTCAAATGTCAAAAGGAACGATGGAACAAAATTTTTTCCCTTCTTATCCTCAGATAAGGCCTTCACAGTTAGTTTATCTCTTAGATCTGTGGGAGTTAGATTTCCTCCTTGGTCAGTGCTTGTCGCAGGAATTTCTATTGATTTCAATGCTTGTAACAGAAAGTCCTTCTGCTGAGGGATCCTACATATATCCATGACGGATATATTTGCTTTCAAAATTTTCAAGTCTTCTACTATGTTGTAGTCTAGCTTTGGATATTCTTGTGTATGGATGTTTATAGGGTTTCTTCGAGAAGAAAAAGGTGGTTTCAAGTGATCAGGAGCTGGTTTTCCTCCCGAAGTTTGGGTTGTAGTAAGGTTGTTTGAGACAGGTTGACCCCTACTTCGTGTTTTCACAACCAAGACTTCAATGGGTGGTTATTGAACCTCAAATAGTTCATCAGAAGGCATAGGTAGTGTTGATACTGAGAGGGGGGTGAATCAGTATCAAGTACAATTTAAAACCTTTTTCAACTTATAATTAAACCATTAAAATATATACAATGAGAAATTAACAATAGTATAAGGATTACACCAATAAACCACAATACACCATGCACAATATATGAGAAATAATCAATAGTTATTGTTCAAGGGAAGTAATGACTTCCAAAGGTAGCTACAACTTCCAAATGTAAAGGGAGGGATAAACCTCCAATAGGAAGATACAATCCTCCAATATCAAGAGAGATTTTAACTCTCCATCCTTGCCCCTTCCTTCCACCCAGGAGTATATGAGAGATAATTAAACTTTACATTAAATCATCACCATCAACCAATCATCACATAGAACCTGATAATGCTTCCTGAGAGTTCTTCAATTTCTACAATTCTTCAATTCTTGGAGTACTCTGATCCTGTATATAATATTACTCAATGTATTCTCTGAAACTCCTCCAATTTTCATTCCTTGAATCCTCCCCAAAAAGAAGTTATAGAAAGAATGGTAGACTTTATTCAATTCTGGTCTATACAGGAGACCGAACTTGTAAAGAATGTCCCGCACTCAATATTTAACATCCAATTATGAAACTTTCACACAAGAAACTAAAGTCTGTACTCTTTCCAATTAAATTTTTCCCACATCATTTGGATTCTCGATGAATAAGTTATGACTATTTTACCCAGAACACCTGTTTATTGACTAGCTTCAGGACTGGTCACAAACCCTATCTTCCACAGAGCGTATCTCCATAATTATAGCTAATCAAGAGATAAACTTTTTACCAGAGATACCTTGATATGTCTTATCAATACCATAGCGATTTCACCATCTGAATCGTTCTATAAAAAAAGGTATAGAAAAAATGGTAAGATGACCTGAAAATAACATACCTTAGAACACATCACCAAAAGACTTTATCCTCCCTTGAAATCTGACCTTCTTTTATTCTTATTTCCTATGAAATTCAAATTGTATCAAATGAATGTATAATGGTTATTATTTATACCATTTATGTCACTTCCTTTTAACATTAGGGCCGACTTGACACTTTCTTATTTTGTAATTCTTTTCTTTAATTATCTTCAGGGCCTACATGTACTTCCTTCTTCAA